>JAODVM010411821.1:0-10395 GCA_025400095.1 Phenganax marumi
TGTAAAATGGTTAGGGTACCCGAACAAGTTTAATTCTTGGGTACCTGCTTCAGAAATAAATAAGATTTAAACCTTGCAGTGTGTTGTCATTTATATTTGCATGTCGTCATGAATGGAACACATTTTTACCTAATGCTGCCTATAGCAACGCATCGGCTTATATCTTTCCCAACAATAAAACGAGCCATTATCACGTCAAATTACTGCAAGGCATTGACTTGCATGGTGATTGGGAAGTTGGTTTGTACTCCATCTCTTACCCTAACACGTGGTATACTCTGGCCAAGGGTATTGACAGACAAATTTATTACAGTGATGACGGTACTATTTTTCACGCTGTTTATGTGGATTACGGATACTACGAAACAGTGCAGCATCTCATCAAAGCAATCAATAACGCTTTAACAAAAGCAATTGGAAACGAAAACAGTATCGTAGTATTGTTCAATCCTTGAATGGCAGCAGTCACTGTAACCTTAAAAACGAAACACATGTTGGCTTTAGGCAGAAGAATGTCGATTATGTTAGGATATGGAGAAAAACACATCAAGATTAAGAAAATGACCGAAAGTCCATATGTGGCAGATTTGTTCGGCATCTCGGCCATTTACGTGTACTGCGATTTTGTTCAACCTCAGGTCATCGGAGATACGAGAGCCTCTTTACTCAGAGCCATACCCGTGGGGGGAAAGTCTGGTGACGTCATTACAAAGACGTTCACAAACATACTCTATGAGCTGGTTCAAACAAAATCATTCAAAGACGTGGAAATTCTTTTAAGGAGCGACACGGGCGATCCGGTGCCATTTGAATGTGGAAAGGTGATCGCAACACTGTACTTTAGAAAGCAAAGTTATTTCGCCTAAAGATGCTCAAGAATCCATACATGCGTTACTATCTCAATCAACAACAACATGGTCGTGGGCTGTCTGTTTTCAGAGGCAGTCCATGGCAGAGAGGTCATGGTCAGATGGGTTACGGGTTAGGCGGGCTTTTTCGTAGCGTTGCAAGAGCGATCTTGCCGATGGCCAAAACTGGACGAAAAGCTCTTGGAAAAATTCCCTTGAAGAGCGGTGCAGATCTTTTGGGCAATGTCCTCACGGGTAAAAGCGTCAAAGAAGCCGCAAAAGTACGAGCCAAGGAAGCTGCTAATGTTGCTAAAGGGAAAGTGGTCGATCAGTTGAAGAATCAAACGGGACGTGGTCAAAAGAGAAAGGCACGAGCGTCTACCACCAGAAATAGTCGAGCCAAGAAACAGAAAACAACTCAAAAGAGAAAGGCACCAGCATCTAGCACCAGAAGCAATCAGGCCAAGAAGCAGAAAACAACTCCCGTAGAAAACATATGCAGATAAACATGAATTTTGTTCATTCTAAGTCGAAAGAATACATCAAATCGAAGCTCAATCTCTTTTCTGTGCCTCCAACACAAGTTAGTTTAGAAAAAGGGCATTGGATGGATCACCAACCTGTTTCAAGCGTATCGGACGGTGGACCGATCATGTTCTTACCTTCAGGCACTGAAGATTATGTCGATTTGTCCAAAATGATTCTCGTGGTGAGAGCAAAAGTGACCAAACCGGATGGCACGGCTATTAGCGGCACCGAAAAGGTCGGCGTCGTGAACAATTTTCTGCACAGTCTGTTCAAACAAGTCGATGTGTTCTTGAAAGGAAAGCAAGTCACTCAAGCCTGGGGAATGTACGCGTACCGAGCCTACTTGGAAACCCTCCTCAACTATGGTCCAGCAGCCAAAAAATCTCAACTCACTGCAGCCCTATTCTACAAAGATAAGGCTGGGAAAATGGATGTGGCGGATCCAACACTAACAACCGCTCACAACGTTGGCCTTCAATCAAGATATGCATTCAGCAAGACAAGTGGAGTGATAGAGATGGCAGGTCCTATATTCAGTGATGTGTTTTTCACCAAACATCTTCTGCTCAGTTCTGTTGACTTGAAAATAATCATGAATCGAAGCAGCAACGTGTTTTGTCTCATGGCCTCTGAAAACGATGCCGATTACAAAGTAAAGCTGATCGACGCCTATCTCAAAATACGCAAGGTCAAAGTGAGCCCAAGCATATCCGTCGCTCACGAAGTCGCATTGAAAAAAGGACCAGCTATCTATCCCATACGACACTTTGAGTGCAAGAGTTTTATTATTGCATCAGGAAATCCCTCTTTCACAAAAGAGGGTGTTTTTAGTGGTCATGTCCCAAAATCGTTTGTCTTTGGATTGGTGGAAAGCGCCGCGTTTAATGGTGCATACAAAAAGAATCTGTGCAACTTTCAGCATTTCCACGTGTCGTCGATCAGTGTCTCCGTGAATGGAGAAAAAGTGCCTTTCAAACCGATGCAACTGTCATTTGGTGCAAATCCAAGATTTGTCAAAGCGTTTTGCACACAGTTTTCAGGGACGGGAAAAGCAAACTATGACAGAGGGAATGATATATCCCAAGACGAATTTTCAAAAGGTTATGCCATTTACGCATTCAATCTGACCGCTGATATGTGTGGATCGTCACCACATTACAATGCGGTACAAAAAGGAAATCTCTCAATTGACATCAAGTTCTCTAGTGCACCAACAACAGCCGTGAGTCTCGTATGTTATGGGGAATTTGAAAACATCATTCAAATAGATGCGGAGAGAAACGTCATCTACGATTATAGGCTAGATGAACACGGCTCAAATAACGCGTGCGCTCGAACAATACCCTACAACGAGCAAGACATTTTGCGGGGTGTTTCCCTGTGACAAGTTACCATGAGCGATCGATCAGTACCTGTGCGGACTCATCGCAAACACGGATCCAAGCACTGAACCTGGAACGCATTGGGTGGCATTTTATGGGAACGAATTGGTTGGCACTTGCCATCCGAAGAGAAAGGAGAATTGTTGATAGTTATGGACACTTACCTGAGTTCTACAGGAATTCATTTGGAGACTTTTTAAATAACCAATCTCACGAATGGGAATTTAATACTCGTAAACTGCAAAGTGCTTGGTCAGATATGTGTGGACACTATTGCATATTTTACCTTAGCCACAGAGCACAAGGACAGAGCATGAAAAAGATTGTGTTGTTATTTAATGAGAGTACCATGTGAAATGACGCGAAAGTGTCCCAGTTTGTTAAGAAGCGTTTTGATGTAATGCAGCCAAATGTTGTTGGCCTTAATCAGTTTTGTAAGAAGTTGTTTCAATAAATGTTGTAAAACCACATGTGCGCCTGTCACTTCAAAATAACAACTTTCAGAAACACTTCATTGAATCACTCTTTTAAAATAGCTGCATTTCACAACATCAAAAGTTTTGCCATTTAGTTTTAGTGCAAAGTTTCTGGGAAACTTTGCAGTATTGTGATGAGTGGCGAAAATTCAAACGAGTCGGTCACTCAGTCACTCAGTCAGTCATTCATAGTGTAAACTTTCCGGGGGGTGTATACGATTTATGTTTGTAGTGATTTACTACGTATTCAGTGCTTTCAGATTATTTAGGCAATTTGAGATGACTTATTTAAATGATCTTTAGGCCTTTTACGAAATTTTCATAGAAATTGCAGAGAATCATTGTTGTTATTGTAAATTTATAACATTTGCTTTTCGTGTTGAGAAAGGTATTAACCCCGGATCACCCGATTCTTTTGTTTACTACGCAAATGCGCATGCGCTAGCAAGTCGAGAATCAAATATTTACGAAGGTAGAAAGGAGTGAGAGATTGCGGTTTTCAAGGGTATAAACATTTCAGACATAAACATTTTGAGAAATCTTTGCGACTGCACGCAATGTACAAGTCAATATTATAGATTACGGGCATTCAATTAATTTAGCTATCAATTTAAGACATGTTTTGACAGTATATCTAAGTAAGGCAACTTGTATACAGTGTGTATCAAAAAAAGTGTAATCCAAGTTTGACAGGCTGCTGCACATTACATACTCAATTAAACAATTTAATTTTATATAGCAAGATACAGCGCCAGAGCCACGGGGGAGTGTAGGGGGGTGTGACACCCCCCCAAGTTTCTTTAGACAAGGTTCAGTTGGCGGACTCTGCATTTTAGTTGGCAGAGTGCCTTATAATATCGTTAACGAAAGTGTGAACAGGCATAATTTTTGGGACAAGTTCAACTTTTTGGGAATGAGAATTTAATTTAACAATTGGCAGATATATGGAACGCTAAGTGTTAAGGCGTTTTTCGACCCCATATGCCACGACACAGCCAAATGAGCTCTTGGTCAAGACCAGCAAAGAAGCCACCAAGTATGAATACAGTACCAGAATTACACTTGGCGGAGTCTGTTTGTCGGTATACTTTGTAAATAGATTATGCAATTCAGCTATTACGAGCCGCAATGTAATTTCTTTCAATTAAACTATCAAACATAAAACTGTCAAACTTAAAACTTAACGGCTGAACATCATATCGGTGCTATCGCATTTCAATTCGTTCACCAGGTTGGGGGTCTTATAACTTATTGCCTACAAATTTAGCACTACTGCTGCGTTTTGAAGGTAACTGAAACAAACGCAATGTGCAAGCACAATGGTTGCATTTCAGTTTCACTAGAAAATTGAGTATGTTGATAGCATAGCCATGAGGCAGCCCTGAAAGTAGTAAAGAACAAGCTAAGAAGCACTACGCTTCAAGATCGCCTGGAATCTCTAATATTAGTATCATGTGAAAGAGATATCTCAGAGGTGCGTTATTAGCGAAGGACATATAAGATTTTTAATGGTTTTAATCGGATGTAGTTGGTACAATATTCTGCGTTAGTCGATTTGATCGAGCATACACCCCCCAGATAAAGTTTCTCAAGACGGCCCTGGCAAGATAGATAGCCCATTAGCTTTCCAATTGCACCATTCTCATATCAATACGAGCAGAAATGACGAAGAAATCAATGGCTAAAAATTGTTGGCCGAAATTAAATTTTTCCGCCTATGGGAATTCCAAGTACGATGCAAAGACAAAAGACGGCGCATATTTATTGAATTTGCATTTTAGTGATGACTGACAACTAGTTTTTAAAAGCTTTACGAGACTAAATTTTAAAGGAAAAACGGCAGAAAATTGTAATTTTTAGTGAACTTTTTCTTGAAAGCGATACTCGTTTATTCTTCAACTAATTGAAACGTATGAAGCGTCTTTTGAAAGCCAAATGATTGGACTTTACAATGGTGTAAGACTCAATCGAATTTGCCATATATTTTTTGAGTTAGCACATGCCAAAGTTGAATTACCTTTTTCTTGATACACACTGTAGTTGGGTCCTTACTAGAGAGTTTTAGCCAAGAGTACGAGTACGACTACGAATACGAGATTCGACCGCCAGAGACCTGTCACAAACAAGTTGTACTAGTAGTCATTTCCGTTTCAAGAAAATGTTGCTTCAGTTGTAAACAGAAACGAATTGGTCTACTTTGTCTATAGTATTAGTAGATCACATTTCCTGTTTAATGTACACTACCGTTTAAAAAATATGCACCTGAGCAAGGCTGGGACCAACAACATTAATTTAAATTGATTTTGGGCGACATCAAAAAATATCGACTTGCCTTCTTTTGAAAACTTCGTACTGATAACAACGAGTTTTTCAAAACAATTCGTGCTCAGATTTGGGCCTGCTACGACTTCGTCGCGTCAGCACGAAATGGCGTAAGCGCGCCTCGAGTGCTTCGTGCAAAAATGACGAATTTCGTACTCATACTCGTACTCTTTGCTAAAACTCTCTATTATCTTATAGGAAACTTCATTTTCATTAACTTCAAGTGCACATATCAAGCTCAGGGGTTGTACAGATTTATAATATTAGACTTTTTTAAAGATAAATTGCCGTATATTTTATATGAAAAGCTTCAACTCTGTTCATTTCTAGCTATTCATTTCAAGACAGTTCACGCTTTTCGAAAATGATGTAGATGAGAATTTTCAACGCAGAAAGCAAAAAGTAAACTCATCAAAAATTCTCATCTTCATGTCAGTTCACCTGCCAAAAAAACTTGTGCAGCAGATTAAAAGGATATACTGTTTAGAAAAAAAGCTGACTATTCATAGAGGAGACAGCTCTTCCCCAAATGCTGATATGTCTGAGTTTGCCTCACCCAGACTAGTAAAAAATTCAGTTCCAACTTTTGGCCTAGCGCATGTTTGCTAGTCTAGTTCTCCAACCACCTAGCTATCGGGGCGGTTGCTTTACCCAACGATCAATTAAAACCCAGTAATAGTCTCTTCATATTAAACCAACTTAATGGAAGAATTCTTGATAGTCACGATGAGGCAAAATCGGAGAATCTTGCAGTAGCTAATATTCATTAAATTAATTGCGTCTTATGAAAAAAAATTCAACTTACTTTACAAATTTGACTGTTTTCCACTTCGGCTCTCCCTTATCATCGATTCCTTCACCGCTGACCACAAGACCAGTGTCGATTGTCTTGACACTTTCTCCATCATTGAGAACAATCTGAAGATTCTTTTCAGCAGCTTGAAAAGCGATATATTTCTGCGCGTTTCCCATGAACAGAAGTAGAGCATCATCCTGCTTAGTGGCAACATTAAATGAAACTTCTTTCTTAATACCCGGGCCATACGCTCCTTGTGGCATCTTCAACTCGACTGATGTCGATGCATCGTACTCGCCGGCCGAACTTGGGAACTCTCGGATCATGCTACGGCCCCGTTCGATATTAAAACGAATGCGCCGAATTCGTTCGATCACTTCAGTCAGTATAATTTCTTCAGTCAAGCTTTGGTTGCGTTCAACTTCTAAAACATCCGTTTTTATTTCTACAAGTAAGTCGGCATTTTCGTTCGCCAATACTTCGGTACGGTTAAGCAGATCTGTCGCTTTTTCAAGACCCTTTTCTAAAACGTCTATCTTTGGGACCTGAGATAAGCAGAAAGAGAACTATTAAAGTTTACAAATAGTGAAATATGTAACATTTCGTCACTGCACAGTCTAGTATCTTCTTTGCGCATTACATCATGGATGTTGTAGGATAATAGGGAGGTTCAGCTTGACTACCAGTGCGAATACGAATTCCGAAATGAGTTACACGCATGCGTATTTTAAATTGTTTTGGAAACGTGTTCGGCTTGACTTCGGAAGGCAGGCCATTCTTGGAAGTCATAAGCCTCAATATTAAAAGACTAGTAAAGCATCTAAAAACTGGATTATGAGCGAGTAATTTAACTTATTTAAGACTTTATCGTTCTTTTGTGTAGATGACTACATTTTGTTCCTTTTGATGTTAATGAATTACTATTTTCGGGTCAAGTTTTGTGATGTGAGGCTTAACGGTCATGACATGCATGTGAAAGTAGAACTTCTCACGATTCACAATAAATCAGTGTCGGTATTCGTACTGGTAGTCAAGCTTAACCTCCTTAATTCTCTTAAAATGCAAACTATTACATGGGAATGTGTAAGTGCGTATGGAAAACGTGCTAGATGTAAAGTAGAGCGTCTAAGCAGAAGTCCTCGTTGCATTGTCGGGTATGGCATGACTAACTGCAACCAATATAAGTATTAGTTTCAGGGTACACCATGCATGCACGTATCTTTATTATTGCAAAGCTTTCGGTCCGTTAACCCGGACCTTCATCTGTGCTTCATCAGTGAAGGTCTCGGTTAACGGAAAGAAAGCTTTGCAGTAACAAATATAGGTGGTATATCCTTAAACTAATACACCATTTCGACGAACCAGTCCGTGTGGACTGGAGATGAGTTTGGGGGTGAAAATTATAGATACAAACCTGTCAAAGTATTGTTTTCTTGGTGCAAATTGTTTTTGTTGTATGTTTTTCGACTCCATATTTACGCTTAACAAAAAATTTTTGCGATAAAAAATTCTATACAAGTTTTGTTTTAATAATTTTCACCCCCAAACTTATTCCCAGACTTCACGGACCAATTTGTCGAATTGGTGTATTGACTGCCCTTGTAGAAATGTAAACATGCATTATGGATGATGGGTTATTACTTATTAAGACCATTAAACTCAAGACTTACCTTTGTAGCCTTCGAAATGGCGTCGTAGCTTTGTATCTGTTGTTCTTGTATGTACCACTTAGATATTGTTAGAAAGCTAATTTTCCGATCATACGGATCTAAAAGATAAAATTCTAAAAATTGTATTGTTGTGCAGGGTTGCCAGATTCGCTGAAATATTAAGCCAACTCTGAATTCAATGGGCCTTTGTTTTTCTTTTTTTGGGCTTTTACTCTGTTTATTTTCTTTTTCGCACAAATGAAGGTGTCGCAAGTGTGTGTCATTCGACAGGACACCCGTACGTTGCATTTCAACATGGCGCCGAACGGAGAAATGGCGCTGTGTGAATAAAATGGTTTTACGAAAGGTTATGAGACAGGGCATCAATAGATATTGAGACTGTATATAAGTATACGAGCTTTAAGATGTCAAAAACGAACTACAGCTACGGTGATCAGACAGCAATTACTTGTGCCTGGCATAATTTGTTATGCTGGACTGCTTCATGTTAAATCACAAGACAACAGCCCGCAAGAACATTTTCGTAAGCGGAGACCGTTTGACCTATTTTCTAGATAAGTCATTCTGCGTTTTTCAATAGCGAAAGCTACTTATACTATTAAAATCACATTCATGTCATTTCGTGTATATCCAACGGGAAGTCAACAATTTTTGTTGTTGATCTTGTTTGCAGTGTTTCACATTATTAATTTTCAACCTCATTCTTCTCCGAATTCGTGCCGGTCTGAAGATAAAGTCGGCTGGGTCTAACGACGGCATGACTTCAGACCGATCTCTCTTGTATTACTATGACCAGAATGTAATTGGCCCTGTTAGAATTCGCACCGGTCGCAAGTAAATTGGGCCCATTAGTTGTTTAAGGTCCATTCGCACGGCTGTATGCCAACGCAGTGCTGATGTTTTGGACAATACTTCAGGTTGTAAGGAATGTAATGTAACTGTGTGACACACTTAGTTGTAAATTTTAACTATAGCGTTGGTACATGAAGCTCTATAAAAGTATGTGGGATAATGTCTGTAATACTATTTAACGACTGCTGTATTTTTAGATAGTAGACTTGTATCGTTGAAACTCAAGCTCTCAATTATTGCCCCCGCAGGGTTTTGGCCCCAGAGGGCCAAAACCCGAGGAGGCATAATAGAAGCCCCCGCGCGTAAGATGATGTCATATTGTTTTTTTATCGTATATCAGAAAAAAAGTCAGATGTGTAATCGATAATGCCCGCAATTGGTATCGGGAATGCATCGCTTTTTGTATAAATATGGGACAAGTTTGCAATATCGGATTGTAGTCTAGGCTTTTTGAGTGACAGCTTGCATAACAGCATACGATAGCAGTGTAGGAATAACAGCATACGATAACAGTATAGGAAAAGATAAAAGGTAAAAATTCAAAATTGTATGTCAGTTATTTATGATTAATTGTCTTAAACTAAGTCAGCACCGACATATGAGTTTGACAGTGCAGCTTTCAATTGAAAGAGTCTGTTCAACAAACTTGCTGAACAAAGCTGTTTAGTAGTAGTTGTATAACGTCTCACAGGAGTGAAATAGTTATAGTCCAGCAACTTGCAAATTCAACGGACCTGAAAGACTCAGACTAAAACTTGAATCCAATATCTGGGAAATCAAAATACACATGAACAATTTTCCGGGTATTTCAAGTTGTGTACCGATTTGCAGAAAGTATTTACAGAACGCCTATATATATTTCATTTACAGTTTAAATCAGCTCAATGACGCTAATAAATGTGTCTCATTCATATAAGGATTTTATTGTTGGTAACTGTTTATATAAGTGCGGAAAATAACGAAAGGCTTTATACGTAAAAGATGCCCTTCCACTTCCAGAGTGGTAAATTATATGCCGATCTGCGGCATGCATTTCATCAATTCATAATTTAATATGGAAACTGCTCATCGGTAGCTAATCGCTTTTTGGAGGTATCATGAAACGTATTTCTACCAGCTTGGCTGAATCTGTCGAGTAGAACCGAGCTTACAGATTTATTACTTAATGCCTTGTTAGAATTCTGATTTAACTTTAAATCCAATCGCATTCCTGAGATACGACAACGAGGTTGATGTTACCTTACTCAGCATTGCAGTACGTTGCGCGCTAGAGATATGAATGCAAGTTTTAGTCAACTATTTGAAGAGAGAACATTTAACAAACTGAATCCAATAGAAATAAACCTCTTTATGAATCGGAGAATATTGTATCTACCGTTTTATTGCATCAGACGGGACTTAATATTACATCATGGCCAAGCTCTACAGGGTGTATAAAAAAAAACGCAATCCGACTTTAAAGCTTTATAACCGAAATAATATAAATTTTCATGTCTTCATTTTGAGTTCATGTTGTAGTCC
>JAODVM010411832.1:0-26955 GCA_025400095.1 Phenganax marumi
GGTGCTCGACTTCGGTCTCGCGAAGCCGACCGGCACGACGCGCACCACGACGACCGCGGCCGGTTCGGAAGACGCGACGATCCGGATGGACACGCCGGCGCGCGGGGCGACGGCGCCCGGCGCCGTGATCGGCACCGCGGCGTACATGAGCCCGGAGCAGGCGCGCGGCCGCCCGGTGGACAAGCGCACCGACATCTGGGCGTTCGGCGTGGTGTTGTGGGAGATGCTCGTGGGCCGGAGGCTCTTTCGCGGCAAGTCGGCGTCCGATGTCCTGGCGGCGGTACTGCGGGAGGAGGTGTCCTTCGAGCCCCTTCCAGAAGAGGTCCCCCAACACGTGCGTCGACTCCTCGCCCGGTGCCTCGAGCGCGATCCGATGAAACGACTGCGCGACATGGGCGAGGCGCGGATCGCTCTTGAGAGCGATCCGGAGGTAGCGCAGGTTCGGCAGCGTCGCCCAGGCTTCGGTTGGGGTCGGCTGATCGCCGCCGTCGTTGGGGCGGCCCTCGCCGTGGCGGGATTGGTGTGGGTCGTTGGCTCCGGAGTTAGCGGACCAGTCGGGTCACCGCGTGCGCCCGCCCCCCAGGTGAGCTTCTCCTTCCGGCTTCCCGACGAGTACCGGCTCCTTCAGCCGTCGCTGACCCAGGCTGGATTCGAGGTGTCGCCCGACGGGACGTTCGTCGTCTTCTCGGCCCAGCCGGAGAGCGGCGGGCCACGCATCTTCCGACGTGCGCTCGACTCCATGGAGATCGTTCCGGTCGAGGGCGGGGAGGGAGGTCTGCAGCCCTTCCTGTCGCCCGACGGTCGATGGATTGGTTTCTTCACCCGCGATGGCGCCTTGGCGAAGGTTGCCGCTGAGGGTGGCCTTCCGGAGCGCATCCACGGACGAGAGCGGTTGATGGCCAGTGGGGCGTTCTGGGGCTCGGACGACCGGATCTACTACTCCCGCGGGCTCACCGGAGGGATTGGTGCCGTGCCCGCCGATGGTGGTGAAGCCGTGCAGGTGACGACGCCCGACTTCGATGCGGGTGAGATCGGCCACTGGCGCCCTCGGCTATTGGCGGGAGGGGAGGAGCTGATGTTTGGCGCCTGGACCGTGTCCGGATGGAGGAATCGAGTTCTGGATCTCATCACGGGCGAGCTTCGAGACCTCGATACCGGCGGCGGCTACCTTCACCATCTGCCCACCGGGCACCTCCTCTGGCTCGAGAGCAGAAGCCTGATCGCGGCTCCGTTCGCCCTCGGTCCGAGTCGTCTTCTCGGGCGGGGCCGGCCGGTCCTCTCGGGGATCACGAGCTTTCACGTCTCAACCTCAGGCACGCTGGCCTACATGAAGCGCTCGTCGGCGCGAACGCTCAGCTTGCCCGCACGATGGTCCGAAACCGAGGGCGTGACGATGCTCGAAGCGGGCGGGCCGGCCGACCAGGTGCGAGTCGCACCGGGAGGCCGGCAACTCGCGACGACGATGATCCCGCACCTCTGGGTCGCCGATATCGATCGCGGTGTCAGATCGCCGCTCACGACCGAGGGCGTCGTCAACAACTTCCCGGTCTGGTCTGCGGACGGCGGGCTCTTGGCGTTCAACTCGCTTCGTGCGCCACACGGACTCTACGTGCAATCGGTCGATGGCGTCGGTGAGGCGAGGCTCGTGCTCAAGAGGACCTCGGGTGCGGTCTATCTACCAGGCTCCTGGTCCCCGGACGGCCGGAGCGTGATGGTGACCGAGCTGCATCCTAGTGGGCAAGCCGATGTCGTAGAGGTGGACCTCGACAGCGGATCGAAGACGTCTCTCGTGGCCACCGAGGCGATCGAGCATTCGCCGGCGATCTCCCCGGACGGCCGCTGGCTGGCCTATACGTCCAACGTTTCGGGCCGGGACGAGATCTACGTTCAGCCCTATCCTGGAGCGGGCCAGCGCCGGACGATCTCGACAGCCGGCGGGACCGAGCCCCGCTGGGGGCACGACGGAGCGACGCTCTACTTCCGCGTCGGCTTCCGCATTTTCGCGGTTCCCATCTCGACCCGGGTGGACGACCTCGATCTCGACGTGCCACGAATGCGGGCCGAGCTCCCCGCCTTCTTTCAATCGACCCTCCCGTTCGCGCCGGTCTGGGACGTGACACCGAACGGCGATCTCATCTACCTTCAGGTTCCTCCGACTCAACCCGGAGGAGACGAGATCTTCGTTGTCCACGGCTGGAGCCGCGAGCTCGACTCCTCGTCGACCCCATCAAGGCGCGGAGCGAGTTAACGGATTGGGCGCTGCGTGCGAGGCCCGCGGATCATCACGATGGTGAGGGGAGCACCTCACGCGACTGCGGCCGGCCCCTCAGTCGAATTCCCTGACGGGCTCTGCCTGGCTATCGCCCACCCGACCAGCTTCGATTCTGGCCTTGAAGTAGTTCTCCCCCCGAATCGGCGCGTCTGCCAGCCCCCGGAGCAGCGCGATCTGGCCGATGTGGGTGAGCGCGTCGGCGATGGGGCCCTGGAACATCTTCTCTTCGGGAAACCCGGTCGGCTCGCCGCTCGCGAGGTGCCGGTCGAGAGCCTCGAGCCCGGCGAAGAAACGGGCAACCTCATCTTGCCAAGAGCGCTCCTCGGAGTCGCGCCACACTTGGCGACCCTCGGCCTGCGAGAGCGCCCAGTCCAGCAGGTCTCCGACGTGCGCCAGAATCTGCCCCGGAGTTCGGGTGCTGGGACCGATGCGAAGCTCCGCAAAACCACTTGGCGCCGCACGGATCGCCTTGCCGCCGCGGTACGCCAGAGTCGCCAGGGTGTGGCGTAGAAACTCAGTCTTGGGGTCAGGACTGGTCACGGGACTTCACACTCCTTCCGGGTCTAGTTCATCACAGGTCAGCACCGGCGTCTGCCGTCTCGGCGGGCAACCGACACGACACGTGCTTCATCCATGGCCGTCTCGGCCCGTCGGAGCCAGGAGCTCGAGAATCACGTCCCCGAGCCCACGAAGGCGACGCTTGGACAGGGGTCGCTGCGGCTTCGCGACAGGAGACCGCCCATCAACGACGGGCTTCGTGGCTGCTCTCGGCGAATCCCTGGTAACGTGGTTCGTGCAACGTTCCCTCATCCTGCGGAGTTGGGCCATGATGCGAGTTTCGCTCGATCGACCGCCGGCAACTGTGTGCTGGAGGTCCTCTTGAGGACGGCTGTCACGGTCGCCTTGCTCGCTCTAGTGGTTGGGGCAATCTGCACCGCACTGATCCTCGCCTCGAGTCAGACTCCGGGGGTCGACGCCTCAGGAACGGCTACGGAGGGTCTCGTCGAGGCGGTGGTGCACACGACGCTGAGGCCGCCGAACTGGGACATCTATCTCATCGAGCAGGCGGGCGCGACACCGCGGCGGCTGATCGACGACCCGGCGCTCGACTACAACGCAGTGTTCTCCCCCGATGGGAAACGGGTTGTGTTCACTTCGGAGCGGAGCGGCAGCGCAGACCTGTACGCTTTGGACCTCGAGTCTGGGGGCGAGCCGGTCAGGCTCACCACGCATCCAGCGATGGACGACGCCGCCTCCTTTTCCCCGGACGGGAGGCGACTGGCCTTCGTCAGCACGCGCGATGGCGACGCCGACATCTTCGTAATGCCCTTTAGCCCGGCCGATCCGACCGCCGAGGCCCAGGCGGTAAACCTCACTAGCAGACGAGGCGGCGACTTCAACCCAGCGTTCTCACCCGATGGGCGCCAGATCGCGTTCTCGCGCCAACCGACCGTCTGGGATGACGCGGGATGGCACGAGATGGACATCGAGCTATGCGTCATGAACGCCGATGGATCCGGAGTACGGACCTTCGCCCAGTCGCGTGCTGGAATCCCGGCGGACGTCGACGACGACGCGACGGAGCAGGTGTCGGGCTCGCCCGCGTGGTCGACGGATGGACGGTCGATCTACTACTACTACGTGTTCAAGTATTACCGCGAGCCGGCCGGTGGCGGCGCTGAGGAATTCCGCGGCGCCGGCGAGATCCGGCGGGTCGCCGCTGATGGGTCGGCCGACACGAGTGTAGTTGTGAGCGGCTACTCGCCTGCGGTCGCACCGGATGGTCGCGTTGCCTTTGTTCGCCCCCTGGAGGGTGTCTACCATCCAGGTTTCTTCTTCTTCTCTACAGGTCAGATACTGTCTGTTGCCGCAGACGGCTCTGATCCCAGGGCCGAGACTCCATCGCCCGACACCTGGCTCGATAGCTGTTTCGCGCCCAGTTTCGACCGGACCTCGGGCCGCATGGTCTGCCATGGGGCTGACTCGGCGGCGTACGGGCCGGTGCCCTGGCCGCGGTCCTCCGGGACCTGGCCGCCACGGGCCCGGGCCTTCGCACCACCGGGGGGAGTCCGCGGAGTCGACCTGCCGGACCGTACCCTCGAGGTGCGGGGTATCAGCGGCTACTTTCCCGCCCTTA
The DNA here is from genome assembly GCA_025400095.1 of Phenganax marumi. Classification (NCBI taxonomy): domain Eukaryota; kingdom Metazoa; phylum Cnidaria; class Anthozoa; order Malacalcyonacea; family Clavulariidae; genus Phenganax; species Phenganax marumi. The sequence goes on from JAODVM010411832.1 coordinate 4,410, forward strand.
CACCCAGCGGCGAGGTGATCTCGACGCTGGTGCTCTCGTCCTCGGCGAACACCGGTGTCGGGCACCACGAGGGAATCACGAGCCCTCTCCATTTATCCGCGATCGATGGATCCGAGCTGCGGGAGCTGTACATGCCGCCCTCCGGCATCGCCTGGGATGCCAGCATCGCTGGCGACGCCGGCTGGGTGGTCTTCACGGTGGGACCGACCTTCGGGAGTCTGGGCATGGACGTCGATCTCTGGAGGATCCGGCTCGATGGCTCCGAGGCGGACGTTCTGACGCCCGACTCTCCCTGGAACGATGCGCTTCCGAGCGCGTCCGAGGACGGTCGACGGATCGTCTTTCGCAGCAGTCGCGACGGATCGCCGGGCGCGTCGAGCAACGCCCCTCCTCGCGAGATGGCCATCTACGTGATGGACGTTGGAGGGCAGGACCCACGTCGCCTGACCGACGGTCGCGGACGGGAAACGGCGCCCGCCATCTCACCTGATGGCAACTGGGTCGCCTGGGCCGTGATCGGTTGGCCGGAGATCGCCAAGATCTGGCTCGCTCGCGTGGATGGATCCGAGGCGCGACTGCTCGAGCCCGATCGTGCCGAAATCCCCGACGTGTCCATGCACCCGACCTTCTCGCCGGACGGCAAATGGGTCGTCTTCACCTCGGACCGTGGTGGGTTCGGAGACGAGTGGCCGCTCATCGCGAGTCCGACGCCGTACGGTGAGCTGTGGGCCGTACCCGTGGCGGGCGGTTCGGCTGTTCGGCTCACCGATAACAAGTGGGAGGACGGACCGAGCGACTGGGGATACGTGCGCTTGTCAGCTTCTCCGGCAGGTACACATCGATGAAGCCGGTGACGGATGTCCGCCTCTCCGATGTGACGCCCTCGCGGCCGAGAGTCTCGGTGCAGCTGGCAGCAGTGCTGTTCGGTTAGACTCGGCCTGCTTCTGGACAAGTTGGAACGCCCCCTACTGCCGTGACCAACGGGAGGTACTGCGCCTCTACGCGGAGACGAGCTGCGGAGGCGGCTGAATGCGTGAGTCCAGAGGACTGAGTTGAAGCTAGTCGTATCCAATCCAAGGAGAGGGAGGTTCGAATCATGAGAAGAGTTGCGACCCTAGGGATTCTCGTGTGCGCGCTGGTCGCGTTGCCGGCTCTGGCGGCCCATCACGAAACGGTGGTGCAGGTCGTTGCGGTCAAGGTGAACCCCGGCATGCTGGGTGCCTATCAGGCAGAGATCCAGAAACTGCAGGGGGTCATGGAGCGCCTGGGCGGCACAGGGACCGTTCGGATGTGGGTCAACGCGCAGGGGGGAACGGAAACAGGCACGATCCTCGTCGGCCTCGAGTATCCGAGTGCGGCCGCTTGGGCTAGTGAGGGTGCGCAGATGCAGGCTGATCCCGAATGGCAGAGCATCCTGGGAGGCCTCGACCGACTGCGCACCGTGGTGAGCAGCTCGGTGTGGGACGACGTCTCTCCGGGCGCGAGCTCGGGAGAGGGGTCGGTGCTGGTCGTGACGAACGTGACCGTCCAGCCCGGCAAGCTTGCGCAGTACCAGGCGGAGGTGGGCAAGCTCATCGCGATCGGCAAGCGGCTCGGCTCGACGGCGAGGATCCGCATCTGGCAGGCTTCGCTGGCCGGGCGGAGAACCGGAGAGGTCGCCGTCACCGCTGAGTACAAGGATCTCGCCACCTACGTCAGCGAGCAGGCCCAGGTCGCCGATGACGAGGAGTGGCAGAGCATCCTGAGCGGTCTCGACGAGATCCGCAGCTTCGACGGTCGGTCGCTGTACCAGGACGTCACGCCGTAGCCGGTCTCGAGCTTAGTGAGATCAGTCTAGCGGGGGCCCGGCGGCCTAGCGCAGCATCGCCAGGACCCGGTCCAGCCCATCGCGGTACCGTCGGCTCGCACGTAACCGCGTGCCATTGGTGAGCTCGACCATGAGGTCGCCGTGCCCCCATCGCGTCAGCCGCCGGATGCGAGCAACGTTGGCGATCGTGCCGCGATGGAGTCGCACGAAGTTCTCCCGATCGAGGCGGGCTTCGAGCGACCGAAGCGTCGAGCGCACCAGGTACGTGCGCTCGCCCGCGTGAAGCCGGACGTAGTTCTGTTCGGCCTCCAGCCAGTCGATCTCGTCAACCTGCAGCACGACGCTTTCGTCGCCATCCTTCACCGCGATGCGGGCGAGCGGCCGCTGTTCGAGGGTCGCGACGAGCCTGCTCAGCTGGCGCTGCAGCGACGCTCTGGAGCCCTCGCCCAGCCTCGAGCGCACCCGGCCCAGCGTCTCACCGAGCCGCTCCTCGTCGAAAGGCTTGAGCAGGTAGTCGATCGCATGGACCTCGAAGGCCTTGAGTGCGAACTCATCGTAGGCCGTGACGAAGACGACCTCGGGAAACGGAGTGTCGCCTGTCGAAAGGCGCTCGAGCACCGAGAAACCGTCGAAATCGGGCAGCTGGATATCGAGGAACAACAGGTCCGGCCTCGTGCGCTCGACCTCCCGGACCGCCTCCTCACCTAGCCCACACTCGGCGACGATCTCGATGTCGGTCTCGTGCTCCAGCAACGAGCGCAGCAGCTCCCTGGCATGGGGCTCGTCGTCGACGAGCAGCGCGCGGATCATCGCGCGGCGACCACTTGTTCGCCTGTCCGTGACTCAGCGGCGCTGTAGGGGATCTCGAGGGTCACCGTGAAGCCTGGCGAGGGCGAGATCTCGAGCGAGTGCTCAGGGCCGTAGTGCTCCCGAAGCCGCTCGCGTACGCTCGCCAGGCCGATTCCGATCTCCCGGAGCTCTCCGTGAGCTCCGGGGCCGTCGTCGCTCACCTGCAGCACCACGCGGTCTCCTCTGCGGCGCCCCGTGATCCGCACGGTTCCCGGCGTGGGCGAGCCTTCGATGCCGTGGCGGATCGCGTTCTCGATCAAAGGCTGGAGCAGCAGAGGTGGGAACGAGCACTGCATCGCTTCCTCGTCGATCTCGATCTCGACCGAAAGCCGCTCTCCGAAGCGGGCTCGCTCTATTTCGAGGTAGGAGCGACAGAGCTCGACCTCGCGTCGCAGCGGCAGCAGCTGGCCGCCGTCGGTCGCCAGACTCGCGCGCAGCAGCTCTCCGAGCTGCCGCAGTACGCGCCGACCGGCCCGGGGGTCGCGCTCGACCAACGCGCCGACCGTGTGGAGAGCGTTGAACAGGAAATGGGGTCGGATCTGCGCCCGAAGCGCTGCCAATCGCGCTTCACTGAGCTGCGTCCGTAGGCGCACCGCCTGACGTTCGCGCTCGCGCAGGGTTTCGAGTCTTCCCAGGTACATCACCACTCCCGAGATCGCCAGGTAGATCGCGAGGTTGGCGTGGAAGCTGTGAACGAGGAGGTGTCTCGACAGGTAGGCGAAGCCCACCTGATCGCTCGACAGATACGAGATGACCACGTTGAAGAGGGCGTCGAGCTGGGTGTGGGCGATAGCCACCAGCGAGCCGGCGGCGAGATGGATGGCCGCCTCCCTCCAGACGCGCTCGGATGGGAACGGGTAGCGGCGCGCCACGGCGACCGGGATCGGCGTCAGAGCGATCCAGATCAGAGCGTCCGGCAGGCCGTAGAGCAGGGCTTCGCTCCAGGTAATCTCCGGCACGACCGCACGCAGCCGCGACGTGTGGAAGAGACTCCAGACGACCCAGCAGACTGTGATGATCAGCCAGTTCCTGGTGCCGAGAGACCGAACCATCCATCGATGATGCCACCGGGCGTAGCCGGGTCACAAGCGCACGCCAGGCGGGGCCAGGTCGATTTCGGGCACCGGCGCGGCCGCGGCGTCCACCTCGACGACGGTTGGTCCCGGTCACCGCCGCGAGACGCCCGCTCGTCACTTTTCTCTCCTTTTCTGTCGGAGCTTCTCCGGTCTGGGCGGTCCCGCTCACCGGCCGCTACGTCCCCCGCGTCACATTTCGAGTGCGCTCCGAGCGGCGAGTGGTCAGACTCCGCTCATGAAACGGTTCCCCTGCGCTGGCCTGGTCCTCCTCGTTGCCTTCTTGACGTCGGTGTCCGGGTCGTCGGCAGACACTTGGTCTCAGTGGCGAGGTGACTCCCAGGACGGCGCCCTCGGTGACACAGACGTTTTCTCGCAGCCCTTCGGCCTGCGCCTCGCCTGGAACCGCCCGATCGGCTCGGGCTACTCGGGGATCTCGATCGTCAACGGGCGGGTAGTCACACAGTTCACCGATGGCGACACCGATTTCGTCGGCGCGTTCGCACTCGACACGGGCGAGGAGCTTTGGCGCCGCGACCTCGGCCCCACTTACAAGGGTCGTCACGGTTCGGAGGACGGCCCTTCGTCGACGCCGGCGATCTCCGGCGGCCGCGTCTTCGTCGTCAGCGCTAGGGGGCGCCTTGCCGCACTCGACCTCGGCACCGGGGAGCGTCTCTGGGAGATCGACCTCATCGAGCGCCACTCGATCCTGGTCCCTTGGTACGGCTTCGGAACGTCGCCCGTCGCAGTCGACGATGTGGTCTTCATTGCGGCCTTCAGCCGCGAGGGCCGTTCGGGGTTCGCCTTCGACGCGTCCAGCGGTGAGCTGGCGTGGTCGGTAGATGGAAACTGGCTGGCCTACCAATCGGCGGTCGAGAGCCGCTCACGACGGGCCCTCCTGGTCTCCGACTCGAACGACCTCGCGCAGGTCGACATAGCGTCCGGCTCGGAGATCTTTCGCTTCACCCACAGCGAGGAGGGCGACCTCACCCACCCGCAGCTGGTTCCCGTCGGCTCGGACCGCCTGCTGCTCACCTACGACGACCACGTCGACCTCTACCGCGTCAACGGCGAGGCCGATCCGCCGCTCGAGCACCTCTGGCGTTCCCGCGAGCTCAAGGAGGCCTACGCGCCCCCGACCCACCACGGAGGCACGATCTACGGCTTGAGCGGTACCTTTCTCGTCGCCATCGACGCCGCGACAGGCGAGCGGCTGTGGAAGTCGCGCCGCCCCGGCCTGCGTGCCCTGATCGTGGTCGACGGTCACCTGGTCGGTCTCGCCTCGAGCGGCGAGGTCGTCGTCGCCGAGGCGAATCGCTCCGGCTACACCGAGGTGGCCGCGGTTGCCGCCACCGATCGAGGCGGTTTTACACCCCCGTCCTTCTCCGACGGCCGCATCCTTGTACGCAACACCTCGGACTTGGCTTGTGTCGAGGTCGTCGGGGCGCCGGCGCGTACGGTCACCACCGAGCTGAAGGAAGGGCTGGCCCCGGCGGGGCCCTTCCGCGACTTCCTCGCACGGCTCGAGCGTGCCGACCGACCGAGCGAGCTCCTGGACTCGTGGTGGCGATCCCGTTCGTCCTTCCCACTGATCGAGAACGACTCGGTCGTCCACTTCGTCTACCGCGGCCCCGCGAGCGAGGTCGCCCTCATCGGCGACATGACCGCCGACCTCCATGTCCCGGAACCAATGCATCGAGTCGGCGATTCCGACCTCTTCTATCGCTCCTACGAGTACGAGCCCGGTGGCCTCTGGGGCTACTCCTTTCTGCTCGACCTCGAGAGGGTGACGAGCGACGCGATGAACCCCGCTTCGGACGCTCCCTTCCCGGCTCAGAACCCCACCTCGGTCGGATTCGACATCCCCGACACGCGATCGATCGTCGCGATGCCCGGCTGGGAAGTCCCGGGCTTTCTCGGAAAGGCCGACATCGGAGGCCGGATCGAGACCTTGCCGTTCCAGAGTCCGAACGCCTATCGCAAGTACGATCTCTCCGTCTATCTGCCGCGCGGCTACGATGAGCACACCGGAAGCTACCCGGCCCTCTACGTCCTCGGCAGCAATCCCTGGCTGGAGCATGCGGGGCTCTCGAACGCCCTCGACAACCTGATGGGCTCAGCGGTCGACAGTGCCGTGGTCGTCCTCATCCCGTATCACGATGGCTCGCTCGATCGGATGGGCTCGAGCGCCTACTCGAACCTGATCCTCGAAGAGATCGTTCCGCTGGTCGAAGAGCACTACCGGGTCCGGCAGCCTAGCGCCCTCCTCGCCGCCGGCGACGACGCCGCTTCGGCTCTCGTCACCGCCATGAAAGCGCCCGAGAAGTTCCCTCGCTTCGCTCTCCACTCGCCTCGCATCGCCCTCGACGAGCACCCCGAGATCGGCCCCGATACGCGCATCCCCGAGGCTGCCTGGCTGGAGTGGAGTAGCTACGAGCCCCGCATCGCCGACGAGAACACCGACTACCGCGCGCTCGCGCAGCGTGTCGCGACCCTGCTTCGAGACGCCGGCACCTCCGTCGTCGCCACCGAGGTCGTCCAGGGTCCGGGCTGGACCAGCTGGTCCTCACGCCTCGACCAGTCGCTCGCCTTTCTGCTTCCGCGCCGGTAGCGGTCCGCCGTTCCGCCGCTTCCTAGCGCTGCTCGCCTTCCCCTTGCAGCTTCACTGACAGGTGGGCGATCTCCTGCTCCAGGTCGGGTGGGTAGGGTTGCACTCCCGAAGGTGCGAGCTCTGCGCCGCCATCGAACAGCCAGCTGATTCCTCGCAGCATGACGGCGGTGTAGAGATCGAACAGGTCGGCGCCGGCTGCTCCGGAGCCGGCCGCCAGATTCAACAGGCTTCCCTTCGCGAGCAGGAAGACGTGCTTCCCGTCCAGATCGAACTGCTCGATATGGGCCTTCATCCGTCGATGAGGCTGGTGGTAGAGCCAGTCGATGTCGATCTCCCGGTTCGAGTGGCCACCGTTGAAGAAGATCGTGCCCGGTCGCGCCTGTCGCAGATGCTCCTCGCCCAGTACGCCCTCGACGCCGGTTGCCGTGACCACGATCTGACAGCGCGCCAGTCCTTCCTCGAGGCTCACCGGAATGCAGCCGTGATGCTGGGCTGTGAGCAGTCGCACCGCGTCGAGGTCCGCCACGTAGACGATCGCTCCGAGGTCACGCGCTCGCTCGGCAATGCCTTTGCCGACGGGACCGTAGCCGACTACCAGGACCGTACGGCGGAACAGGCTCATCCAGGTGACCTCACTGAAAGCCGGCCATATTTCGCTGCCGACGTGGAAGCGGTTCTCGAGGCCGTCCTTGAGCGGGATGCTGTTCCAGTCGAAGATGGGGAACGGAATCTCGTGATCCCGCAGCACGTTCAGCCCGCTGGTCGTCGCCTCCAGCGCGCCCCGAACCGGCGGCTCTCGGTCCCGATAGGCCACGCTCAGCTCACCGCCCATGTCGCACAGGTAGTCGGCGTCGAAGGCGCGGACGAGCTGCAGGTTCTGGTCGTAGTCCGCTCGAGTCATGCCTCGCCACCCGTAGACCGTAATGCCCCTTTCGGACAGATAGGCCGCCACAGCATCGTTCGTGCTGTCGACGTTGCAGGCTCCGATTGCGATATCGGCGCCGCTTTCGGCCAGCGCCAACAACATCGGCAAGCAGCTGGACGTGATGTGCATCCAGCAGGCCAGTCGCTTGCCTCGGTAGTCGCGCCGGCTGATCTCGCGGCAGTAGTGCTCCGTGATCGGCGTCACGTAGCGCAACCATGCGATCTCCGCGTCTTCCAGCCGGGCGCCGAGCTCGGGGTCTTTGATTCGCGAGGAGTTCAGGGCTATCCGCCGCGGAGGATGTTCTCCATCTTCTTTCCCCGGGCGAGCTCATCCACGAGCTTGTCGAGGTAGCGGCCCTGCCGCGTCAGCGGGTTCTCGATGTCTTCGACCCGGTAGCCGCAGATCACCCCGGTGATCAAGTGTGCGTTCGGGTTCAGCGTGGCCTGCCCGAAGAACTCTTCGAAGGTGACCTCGTCGTCGATGCACGCCTGTATCTGCCTGTCATCGAGGCCGGTCAGCCAGGTGATCACCTGGTGCAGTTCCTCTTTGGTTCGCCCCTTCTTCTCGACCTTGGTCACGTAGTGCGGGTAGACCGAGCCGAACTTCAACCTCGCGACTCGTGCGTCGTGCTCGGGTGTGGTCGTGGGCATGGATCGAGCTCCGCTAGTGCGTTCTATCGTTTGTGGGCCCTAGGGCGCCGCCATTATATGAAGGCAAAGTCGGCTCGATGGAGCCGATGCGCGTCGCGGCAACGGTCGCACGGACTTCTCGTCCGTGTGGACGGACCGCAGGTCTCTCCCGTAGGAGGTCAGTAGGCACCATTCACTGGACGAGGAGGCCTCCAATGCGGAACGCACGTTGGGTAGTCCTGGCAGTCGCTCTTCTTGCTGCTGCCGTAGCCGTCGCACCTGCGGAACGGGCTCCGAGCCCCGAGTACGAGTTCGAGATCGTTCGAACGTCCCTCGGGATCGAGCTCGAGTGCCATCACGGTTGCGAATGGAAGTCGTTGAAAGGCAATTGTGATGAGGAGTTTCCCAACTGTACCTATGTGGTGACCGAGCGGGGGATCCGGGTCTTCCCTGATCCCGAGGCCAAGCGTCCCGACGCGAGCGAGAACTGAAACGAACGCAGCCTAGTCCGTGAACAGGACCTTGCGGAACCCCCACGACCCACCGACCTTCGTCGCCACGAAGACGACGCCCCGATCCTGGCCCTCTCTTTGAAAGTGCCAGCTGTAGATCAATGTTCCCTCGTCGCTCCCCCAGTTGGGGAACAGCTCCTGGTCGGCGTCAGAAGTGACCCGTTCGAGCTCCCACGTCTCGGGATCGAGCACGTAGATGTCCCAGATGCCGCCCCACCTGAGTCGAGGGTCGGCCCAGTTGGCGTGGAAGGCGATCTTCGTACCGTCGGGTGACCAGGAGGGCCCGGTCTCGGCACCGGGATGGAACGTCACCTGCTGGAGGTTCGAGCCGTCTTCGTCGATCACGAACAGGTCATTGAGACCGTTCTTCTCGGAGCTGAATACGATCCTTCCGTCGTTGGACCAGTCCGGGTTGACGACGTGATAGTCGGGAGCGTGGAAGACGGAGTGCTCGCCCGATGCCAGGTCGAGAATGTGCATCTGGAAGAATTCTCCCGGGCGGGCGTTGTAGATGATCTTCTTGTCGTCCGGCGAGAAGGCGGGTTCGAAGGCGTCAAATGGAAACGAGGTCAGCCGACGCAGGTCTGTTCCATCAGCGTCGACCACGTAGACGTCATAGGTGCCCTCCCGCTTGCCTCCGAAGACGATCCGTTGCCCGTCGGCTGACCAGTCGGGTCCCTTGATGTACTCGAAGGTCGAGGTCAGCTGTCGTGCGTTGCGGCCGTCCGCATCGGCGACGAAGAGCTCTCCGTGCTCCCTGCCTTGGAGGTGGCCGAGGTAGGCGATCCTCGTCCCGTCGGGTGAGAGCGCAGGTCGAGCGGCGAAGGCGTCTTCGACCGGCTCGAGGCCCCAGGAGCCGGAGCCCACCATTCCCAGCACGGCAAGGGTCACACCGAGTCTTCTGATCAACACCTTCTCCAGAGGCTCGCGCACTCTCGGTGGGCGGACTTGCCATGTCAACGTATCTGCAGCGAGTCGCCAGGAGGCTGCAGCCAGGTGGCGCCCTCTGGAGCTAGCGGTTTGCGGAACGCCCGCGGGTAACCTCCGCCTCCGACCTGGGTACTGAAAGGAGAGCCCCGTCCGTCGAGTGTTCGCCGGACACCTTCCCCGGAGGACCCGATGCGTCGAACCCAACTCCTGGCCGCGCTTCTGCTGATTCCGCTCCTCGGCGGCGCCGCCCTTGCCGGCGCGGCTCCTCCCGAGCCGCGTCTCTCGGTGCCTTCGTGGCGAGCGGACCTCGAGTACCTCGTCGAGACCCTGGAGGCCGTTCACCCCGATCTCTACGCGAGGGTCGATCGGCACCAGTTCCGGGCGCGCACCGCAGAGCTCGCCAAACGGATTCCGGAGCTCGAGGATCGAGACATCGCTCTCGGCATGATGCAACTGGTCGCCCTGGTCGAGGATGGACACACTCTGGTCGAGCCGACCGGAGTAGGGGCCTTCGATCGCTGGTTCCCGGTCCGCTTCTACCGTTTCACGGATGGGATCTTCATTACGGCCGCGAGTGACGCCTACGCCTCGATCGTCGGCTCGAGGGTCCTCCGGATCGGCGACCTCGACGCCGCGGAGGCCTGGCGCCGGGCTGGGACGCTGCTGGGCGCGGACAATCGCTTCGGTGCCGCAGAGCGGGCGCCGTTCCACCTCTCGAACGCGGCGGCGCTCGCCGGGCTCGGCGTCAACGCCGGCACCGAGACGCTCGCTCTCGAGCTCGAGGACGGCTCGGGCACCCGGCGGCGCGTCGAGATCGAGTCGGTCGACGCGGAATACGACCTCTCCTTCCGCTTCTGGGGCGAGATCTGGGGCCCGGCTTCTAACAAGGCGACCTATGTAAGCGCCTTCGGCCTCTCCGACGATCACTACGACGAGAGCTCCGACCTGCCCTTACATCTGCGCTACCGATCGGCCTTCTGGTCGCACTGGTCGCCCGAGGAGAAGCTCTACTACGTCCAGATCGGTTTCCTCGGCAACAGTGCGCGCCGCAACCAGACCTTCGCCGACTTCAACAAGGCGATCTGGGAGGAGGTCGACAAGCTGGACGTCGACCGATTCGTCCTCGATATCCGCTACAACATCGGCGGCGACGGCAGTCTGGTGCAGCAGATGGTCCACGACATCATCAGGCGCGACGCGATCAACCGGAAGGGTGTCCTCTTCACCGTCGTCGGCCGGACCACCTTCAGCGCAGGCGTCATGCTGGCCAGGGCTCTCGAGGAGCACACGCAGACCACGTTCGTCGGCGAGCCACCGGGCGCCTACTGGGCGAGCTACGGTGACGCCACGAGCTTCGAACTGCCGTCGAGCGGCCTGACGGTCTGGGTGTCGACGATCTATCACCAGCTGTCGAGCTACGTCGGCGACCGGCGGAGCCTCGAGATCGAGCTCCCGGCGCCGTTCACGTCGGCCGACTACTTCGCGGGCGTCGACCCGGCGCTCGGCGAGATTCGTGCGGCAGCCGATCGCCCGCTGATCGCCAACGTCTTTCGCGAGGAGGGCGGCGAGGCCGGAGTCGAGGTCTACGACCAGCGGCTCGAATCCTACGGCGGTGTCGACTGGTGGGCACCCTTCACGCTCCAGTCACTCAACAGCCTGGGTCACGAGCTACTCGGGGCCGGGCGCTACGAGGACGCGCTCGCCGCCTACCGGCTCAACACCCGTCGATATCCCGAGCACTGGCGCGTCTGGTACAGCCTCGCGCGCGCCCAACAGGGACACGGGGACAAGGAGGCAGCGATTGCCAACTTCGAGCGAGCGCTGGCGGCCGATCCCTTCAACAACCTCGCGCCCTATCAGCGGGAAGCGCTCGAGGAGCTGCGCTCTTCCGAGGCTCCCTCCCCCTGAACGGTGCGGCCCGCTCACGGCCCGTCTACGCGAAACGTCCGCGCACTCCCATCGCACTGCTTGGTCACCTCGCGCTCGTCGGTGGCGAGCTTGGAACATGTGATCACGAAGTACCGGCCGCTACCGCCACCGACGAAATAGAAGCTCTGCTCCAGCTGACCGGGCTCCTGCACGTTCCTGGTCACCACGCTGATCGCGCGATCTCCGGAGTCGAGCTCGAAGTCGCTCTGGGATAGCTTCTCGAAGCCCCGGAACATCTTCGCCATCGCCGCCAGGTTCGCCGCGGCATAGTCGTCGAGCGACCCGGCGAAGGGCTCGTCCACGACGTTGAGGTTCGGTGCGAAGCCATCGACAGGTACCCCGGCGAAGACGCGGTACTTGAGACCCGGAACCTCGTGAGCCTGCCAACCCGGTGGTGGCACGAGCGAGTAGCCTCCGGCCGGTTCGTGCTGGCGCTCGCCGGCAGCGTCCTCAGCGAACCCGGGGGTTGCGATCAACGCTGTGATCAGGATCGACGTCAGGCATTGTGGCTTCATCTCGCGTCCTCCTTCGGGCTCGTCTTACTTGTTCTCGATAGCTCACGGATGAACGGCGAAGAGTCCCGAGAACTAGAGTGTCTCGCGCCTTCGCCCAAGACGGCAAGAAACGGGTGGTGGTCGGTCGACCTGCCTCGTACGCTGCGTCCGGCTGCAACGCCGAGACCGCAGAAAGAGGGGAGGACCCGTTGATTCCAGTACGTATCGTCACGATTCCGACCAAGACGGCCGAAGCTGTTCGCGACACCCTGATCTCACCCTTTGCAGAGCATCCGGCCTACAGGGAGCTCGCGCGCGGCCACGGACCGTGCAGGCACTGCCTACGTGTGTTCGACGTCGGTCGAGAGCACCGGATCCTCTTCACCTACGACCCCTTCGCAGCCCTCGGTGGACCTCCACTCCCCGGTCCGGTCTTCGTTCACAGCGACGCGTGCGTGCGCTATCCGGAAGACGGTGGCCTCCCGGAGGGTCTCGAGTCCAGAGCTCTCACCCTCTATGCGTACTCGCGCCCGCGCGATCTCCTCAGCCAGACGTACTGCGAAGCGGGGGAGGTCGCAAAGACGATCCAGGAGCTACTTACGAAGTCGAGTGAGGTCGACTACGTTCACGTGCACGACACCGAAGCGGGCTGCTTCGACTACCGAGTCGAGCGAGCGCTTGGCTGTTGATCGCAGACCGGTCCCTCGATCCCGGTCGGCTACCATACGAGGTCACTCGACGAGCAAGGCTCTTCTCATGACCGCGAGGACATTGGTGACGGCATTCGCCTTGACGATGCTCGTGTCGGTGACGGCGGCGGCCCTCGCCGAACCGGAGCCCCTGCCCTTCGAACTTCCAACCCCCGAGGGCTGGCGGACCGAGACGCTGCCGTTCCCGCTCGAGTTCGCACCCGAGCTGCCCTACACAGGGCTCGAGGAGCTCCGCTTCGCTCCCGGCATGTTCGAGAAGGGGAGCGAGACCTTCTGGAGCTACGGCTTCGTGTGGTGGATCGGATCAGACGAGCCCACCGGCCTGGAGTCGATGGCCGGGTATCTGGAGGACTACTTCCGTGGCCTCGCGCATGCCGTCGCGCAGCAACGCGAGTTCGAGATCGGTGAGGCGACGTTCACCGCCTCTCTCGAAGCGGGAGAGGGGAGAGCCTTCACCGGCCGGGTCGACACCTTCGACGCCTTCGTCACTCGCGGCCAGGTGCGGCTCAACGTTCGCGGGGAGGTACTGTCGTGCGCCACGGAAAACCGGCAGGCGGTGATCTTCTTGTTGTCGCCCCAAGGGGCCGAGCATTCGGTGTGGGAGACGCTCTCGTCCATAGGTCGGGGATTTAGTTGCCTCCGGCAGTAGGCAGATTTCCTGCCGAAGAGATGATGTGACCTCTCGGTCCGTCTCACGGAGGTGCCGAGACCGGCCCCGCGGGGTCCGCTAGAAGCTGACGATGGCCGAAACGGAGGCGGTGTCGGCGAACTCGGAGAGGTCGACGCCCAGATCGATCTGGAAGCTCTGAAAGGCCAGACCGAAACCGAGTGCGAAGTGAAGCTCGTCTTCGCCGCCGCTAAAAAGGGCCTTCTCGAAGGGATCGCCCTCGAGAAGCTCGATTCGGTGATCCGGGTCGAGCCAGAGCCCCAATCGTAGAGCTACGACCGGCTGCCACTCGATGAAGGCGTACTCGCCTCCAAGATGAAGCTCGTCGCCGTCGTCGAGGTTCACGGCCTCCTCGCCCGCGCTGTCGAAGATGTTGGAGTATCTGACGCGATCCCACTCGAATCCGACGGTCACCGCGCCGTCGTCCGATCTGAAGGCGACCCCGACGGCCAGCACGTCCGGCATGCTGAGGTTGCCGCTCTCCCGGAGGATAATGGTGTCCTCGGGTAGATCAAGAATCGGGCCGCTTCGTTCCACGCTCACGAAACGGAAGCTGGGTCCCCCTCGATAGACGGCGCCGAGGCTCCAGTTTCTGGAGAGCTGTAGGAGTGCTCCGACGTTGAATCCCCAGGCCTGATCGTCGATGGTGGCGTTTGCTGTGAGGATTCGCGCCTCGGGCGCGGAGATGCTCGGGCCCAGGCAGCCCTGCGGGAGGTTCGCTGGGACGAGGGCGAAGAAGTCGCCTCTCGAGGCAAAGCTCCCCTCGTATAGAGACAGTCCCCCTCCAAGACTCAGCGTCTCCGACACTCGGTAGCCGCCTGACACGCCGTAGTTCGCGATCTCGAGCGCGTTGAAGGCGGTGAAGTCGCGCACCCGGTAGGCATCCGAGCCACAACGGACGCGCGGGCGAGTGCTGATGTCCGGAGTATCACCGAAAAAGCCCTGGGTGCTGGAAGACCCCTCGAAGCGCGCCCACTGGTGCCGGTAGAAGGCGACCGACCACTTCTCGGAGGGATAGACGAACGACAGGTACGACAGGCCCGAGAGTGAGTCGGTCGATTCGTCGAACCGCAGGCCCGCCGTCTGGTCGAGACCGATCCCGGACGGCGGGCCAGAGAGCCTTCCGCCTGCCGTAAACGGAGTGGTGTAGTCCCAGAGCCTTCCTTCGACGGAGACCTCCGCTCGTACGAGCTGCACGAGCCCGGCGGGGTTGGCGAAAGCCGCGGTGGCGTCATCGGCGATCGCGATGAAAGCTCCGCCGAAGCCCATGCTGCGGGCGCCGGGATTGGAAAAGCTGAACTGAATCGTCGTCGGTCCGGATTGACCCCAGAGCGCCCCGGCCATGAGGACCATCGCAAGGAAGACGACTGGGATTCTCGTGATGTCCTGAGCCCTGGGCATGCGGGGTTCTTCGAGGGCCGACTCGGAGCGTCTCGCCAGGCTCCAGGGTCCCATTGTAGCTCTCGAGATCGGATCTCGTCGGAGTCGTCGGCGCGTCCAAGTCGGGCTGGCTGACCCGAAGGCGTACAATGTACGGGAAGGCCTCGAAAGTGACCCGCCCCATCCTACGGGCATCGATTGAGAGCGGCTCCGGCCGGCGAGCCCTGCGCTCGCTCGGGCTCGGCGGTGCCCTGCTCAGTCTCTTCGTCACTCTCGGCGGCGCCAGCGCCTTCGCTCAGCCCCGCCTGGCGACGCACGCGATCATCTTCGAGAACGACACGATCGCCAATACCGATCGCCAGTACACGAACGGCATTCAGTACGCCCGCCTGCGCCCGAGAGATGACCTGCCCTGGTGGGCGCGTCTGCTGCTGCGCAAGATGACGGTCTGCTCTCCCATGCGCACGAGCGGATGCCACGACGTGAGAGGGGGCTTCTTCTTCGGTCAGCTGATGTTCACCCCGGACGACATCTCGATCCCCACTCCCGTCTTCACGGATCGGCCCTACGCCGGGTGGCTCTATGGGGGTGTGAGCCTGGATGCCGTCAATCGAGCGAACACTCGGGCGCACCGCTTCGAGTTGAGCCTCGGCATCGTCGGTAAGGAGTCCCTCGCCGGGGAGACGCAGACCCTGATCCACGAGGCCTTCGGCTTCAAGAGGCCGCAGGGCTGGGATCATCAGCTGCGCTTCCGGCTCGGCCTCGACGTCGCGTACGAATGGACTCAGGCACTGGCGATGGCCGAGAGCGGCGGCAAGCGGTGGTTCGACGTGTCGCTCGGCCTGGGCGTCGGCCTGAGCAACATCGTGACCCACGGGCACGCGGGGCTGACAGCCCGCCTCGGTTGGAACATCAACACCCTGGTCGGCAACGTGACGATGCAGCCGATCTCACTGCCCAAGGGTGATTTCGAGTTCTACCTCTTCTTGCGTGCCCGCGGCATGGGCGTCGCGCGTAGCCACTTCATCGACGGAGACAGCCGTTTTCTGATCGACAAGGAGGACTGGGGCAACGCGACGACCTGGGGCCTCGTGGTCTCCTGGAAGAGCGTTCAGCTGGGCTACAGCGTGGTCACGCGGAGTGCCGAGTTCGGGCCCATTCAGCGACAGCACCGCTTCGGGTCGCTGCGGGCGACCTGGACCCGGAAGTTCTGATTGGCTGCGCGTCGCGGCTAGTCCGAGACTCGGCGGAACTGAACTTCGCTTCCCGGCTGCACGACCCACTTGCCGGCGAAGTTCTTTACGTAGGTGGCATTGTCGAAGGAGTCGGGACCGACGATCCTGACCCAGTCCTTCATCTCGACGTCTATGCCTTGCGCGTTCGTCCAGAGAATCTCGTCCTCGATGATCCCGTCTCCCTTGGGATCCTCGAATCCGTGACCGACCCCTCCCTCGGCTCCGTAGATGAACTGCTCGACCTTACCTGCCTTGGTGTTCCAGACGAATATGGCTCTGGCGTGGTCACGACGCTCTTCACCCTCGTAGATGCCGTAGATGGTGTTCTCCACGGCGGCACCGTGGAATGCCCTGCGATACTCGTAGCCGGTCCTCATCGGAGCGGTCCCGCCGGGCTCGAAGCTCGTGTTCTCGGCTGTCCACTTGCCGCCATCGCGAACAAAGTAGTCCATGTGCTGCTTGAGAAGGCTGGCGGAGGTAGGAGGCCCGTCCGCCAGCGTGAGGGCGGTGGGGAAGGCGAGCGCGACAGTCGTGCACGCGCACAGCTTTCTGAGGTAGGTCATCTCTGTTGCTCCTTGGACGTCGAGTCGGGAGGGCGCCCTTGGCACGATGGATCGAAGAGGTTCGACGGATGTCGCTGCGGGGTACGTGTTCGCCCGATGAGGGGTTTCCCCGGCATCCGCCAACGGCGACCCTGCCCGGGCCGCCAAACCGAGGGTGCAGTCGGAGCGCCTGAACCGTGAAGTCAACGCGATCCGCTGGTCGACAGGCGAAGGCTACGGTCCGGGCTGATGGCGGGCTAGGACGGGTGGGCGAGGCCCGAGAGCAGGGTCTCGACGAGCGCCGGCAGGGTCTGGTCGAGCCGCCGCTCGCGGTATGGCTGTCCGGAGAGCTCGAAGACGATCGCTCCATGAACGGCTGCCACGAAGAGGTGGGAGATCTCGTCCGGATCCCCCACCAGCTCGCCGGCGGCCACCGCGTCGGCGAAGAGGTGCCGAACGGGTGCCCAGGCGACACTGCGGGCCGTCGAGATCTCCGAGTCCGGAGCGCTGTCGCCCTCCTGCGTCAGGTCGAACATCAGCCGATAGCGTGCCGGTCGCTCGAGGGCGAACCGAGCCGCTGCGGTGGCCAGCTCGCGGATGCCGGCGATGGGAGCGGTCTCGGCACGGCGCGCGACCGACTCGAGCTCTCGAGCCAGCGCACGGAAGCCCGAGGACCGCGCCGCCTCGACGACCTCGTTCTTGCCTCCGGGGAAGTACCGATAGAGGCCCATCGGCGACATCTCGACCTCCCGGGCCAGCGATCGCATGGTGACGGCGGCGGTGCCACCGTCCTCACTGATTCGGAAGACAGCCTCGGCAACCTTGTTGCGCAGGGAAGCGATCTGGTCGGCGGCTAGGACGGGTCGCGGCATCAGATGAAGTGTGCCGAGAAGATCGCCACGTCGGCCATCATATGGCCAGCCGTCGTGAAGCCGAGTCCCCGCATCTCGAGCGTCGCCTTGGCTCCGATCACCGAGAAGAAGCCGATGCCCAGGGCCATCGGCAGGCCGGCGATCGCGTCGGGCGAGGCTCCCCAGTGCAGGAGCCCGAAGGCCGCCCCCTGAACCCAGATGGCGGCAGCCGGTCCGATCGAGGCCGCGAGAGGCGGTAGCAGCAGCCCGCGGAACACGACCTCCTCGGCGAGGGCATTGAAGAGGGCGAGGAGTAGGACGGGGGCGGCCATCAGCAGGATTGCGCCCGACTTCACGGGCTCGAAGCCGACGCCGGCTTGGAAGAGCAGGAAGGCGGGTAGGAAGAAGAGCAGCCCGAACCAGCCGGTGATCCTCGACCACGTCGACTCGGCGTTGCGGCGAAAGAGGAGTGTGCGGACTCCCCAGCGTCCGACGCGAAGGGGGTAGTCCGATCGGAAGCGGCCGGATGCGATGGCGACCAGGAGCATGGGCAGAATCGGGATCAGAAAGAAGCTCCGATACGCGAGCACGCCCACGGCTGCCCCTGGCGTCTCCATCGGCAGGGAGGCCTCGATCGAGACCGCGCCCTGCACGATCTTGGAGATCGCGACGCCGACGAGGTTTGCGGTGATCATTGCGACGAGAGTCAGCCATGCCTTCCTCCCGCGGAGCGCGAGAGCGACGGAGGCCGCGATCAGGGCCGTACCGTGCGCGGTGGCCCAGATGGACAAAGGGGCGATCCCGCTCATCCAGGACGAGATGAGGGTCTGGTCCGGCTCTCCGGTCAGGCCCCACACGATGTTGGTTCCGAGAAACAGGGCGAGCATGAGGGCGGAGCCTCCGACCAGAGCCCCTGTCGAGCCTCCACAGGCGTTGGCGGCGAGCTGCCACAGGGTCTTGTCGTTGGTGTCCGCAAGGGGTTGGGCGTCCGAGGTTCGAGTCATCTTCTGAGTCTCCACAGTTAATCGTACAACGTACGTTAATTGGAACGCACGCCCACTGTGGAAGGTTCGGTCCTCGACGGATCTTCGCGTTGCGAGTCGACTGGTCGAGGGATGGAGGCCGCTCCCGCAGGCGAGCCGCGTCTCCGCGCCGTGGGGACTCAGCTCTCGCCGGCGGAACTATCGGTAGGACTCGAGCATCGCTGCGACCGATCCGGAGCGTCGGAGCCTCTGCTGCCAGCCGGTCGTGCGGACCCAGTCTTCGAAGAAGGGTCGTAGATCCGTTCGGGTCAGCTTCTCCGCGCGGTGGAGAAGGTCTTCGAAGGAGCCGGAGGTCGTGCGGTGGTTCTGGTAGTGGCCTCCGACGATGGCATTGAAGGTTGCCTCTCCGACCAACTCGTGGAGCAGATGGAACATCACGAATCCCGTCCGGTAGGACAGGTCAGTGAGGCTCTCCGCACCGTATCGGGAGAAGGGTACGCCCTGGTAGGTCGACTCGGCCTCGATGGCCTGCAGTAGGCGTGTCGCCGAGCGCTCGACGGCGTCATGGCGGCTCTGCCCGCCGAGCTCGGTATCGAGGCTCTCTGCCAACTTGTACTGCAGGAAGGTGGCCAGGCCCTCGTTCCAGCGGGGCGACGGTCGTTCGGTGTCTGGGGCGTTCCAGAGGTGCGAGATCTCGTGGTAGAGCGCCGCGAGACGCTTGGGCTCTCTGAAGACGTCGGCGGTCTGGATGATGCCGCCGGTCAGGCTCGCCTGCGACCCCCAGCCTTCAGGAATCTCCATGATCGAGAAGTGAGCGGGGTTTCCCAGGGGGCCGAACCACTCCGCGAGGAGGTCGAGGGCCTCGAGGGTCCTCTCGAGAACGAGCTCGGCTGCCTTGGCGTCCTCGGGGAAGTGGAAGACGGTGACCCCGCGATCCTCGAGAGTCCCGTAGGCGGCGATCGGGATGTTGAGGAAGGGCACGGGGCCACGACTCTCGTAGACGAACGTCGAGACGCCGTCACGTTGACTCATGCGGACCAGGTTGCCGCCGCTGGCCACCACGAGCGGTTCGGGCACCGACAGCGAGATCCGGTAGTCGAACTCACGGCGGGGTGCGCTGCGGTTGGCCGCGGACGAGGCCACGCCGACCACCGGAAAGGCGAACGCTTCGGCCCGCAGAATCGAGAACTCCTCGTCGATTCGGTCGCGGACGTAGAGCATCCCGGTCTCGGTGTAGCCGACGAGGAAGCCCGAATACTCGACGTCGAGCGAGATCTTCGCCGCAGGTGCCAGGGGCTCTGGGAGCTGGATCGCGGCGAGGTTGACCTGCCGCTCCGGCCAGTCGGAGAACGTGACCACATCCTGGGCGAAAGAGAGCGCCCGCCCGGAGGGGTCGGCGGCCCGATGCAGCACCATGAGCCGGTTCAGCAGCAGCGGAACCTGCGTCGCGGGACTCGCGGACACGTTTTCGACGTCTAGAGTCAGGCTGCCCTGGATCGCCCCGCGCTCGACATCGAGATCGGCCTCGAGTTCGAGCCGGGTCTCTCGCAGCTGAAGCTGCTGGGGAAGGAGGTCCGCCGAGGCCGATTGCTGGGGGCAGGCAGTGATGATGAGTAGGACGGCAGCTAGCGTTCTCTGTAGCACTATCGGTTCAGACCGCCGAGTGAAGCGCAGGTTACGCGGCCGGCGGCGGCCGTACGCCTGGCCGTAACCTCACCGCCGCACCGCGGTCTCAGGAGTGGTACTTGGGATGTCGAGTCGTGCCACGGGATTGTGCTCTTCGACCCACCGTGCCGTGGGCAGAGGCCGCAGGGCTACGGCAGGGGGCCGGCTGCCCGCGCTCGTCGCCGTGATCTGTTGCGTCCTGACTTCGAGCACGGGCTGGGCGATGGGCTTGCCCGAGCCGCCCGGGGCACACGCGGTTGGCACGGCGATCTACTTCGTCAACGACGCCGAGCGAAGGTCGCCTGTCGTCGAAGCTGGAGGTCGACCCCTGACCGTCCAGATCTGGTATCCCGCGCGAGCACGATCTCACTCCGTGCCGGCACCCTACGTGCCGAGCTGGGAGTCGCTCGCGGCGCTTCTGGAGGAGGGCTATTACGAGCAGGACGCCGATCGAATCCTGGATTGGGCCGGCTTGACCACCGGCTCGAGCGTCAACCGGCTCCCCCTCGAGACCGAGTCCGGCCTGCCGCTGGTCGTGCTCGCGCCCGGCCTGGGCATCGTGCGCTGGAGCTACACGGTCCTCGCCGAGGCACTCGCGAGCTTCGGGTACGTGGTGGCGGCCGTGGATCATCCGTTCGGCGCCGTGACGCGGGACGCGGCCGGAAGGATCCTGCGTCTCTCCGAGGACGCCGGCTTCACAGACGACGAGGAGACCAATCGGGTCTACGAGCACGAATGGGCTCTCGACCTGCAGTTCGTGGTGGACTGGCTGAGCGATGGCCGGTCGCCGATCGGTGCACTGCTCGATCTCGACCGAATCGCCGCGATCGGTCACTCCCTGGGCGGTGGAGCGGCCTTCGAGGCCTGCAGGATCGACTCGCGCTTTGGCGCCTGCGCGAGCCTCGATGGATTCTCCTTCGGTCGGACCAGGGAGGAGGGAATGGGGGCGCCGGCGCTCTTGGTCAAGGCGCAGCCGGACTACTCGGACGAGGATCTCGCCCGGCGCGGGCGCACGCGAGAGGAGTGGGACGCGATGGTCGAGCGCGTTCGCCCGCAGCTTCTACAGCCCCTGCAGCGGAATGGAGGTGCAGCCGCTTACTACGTCGCGATCCGCGGGACGGGGCACATGAGCTTTTCTGATGCTCCATACGTCATGCCGGACACCATCACCCGCTTCGGGGGCAACGTCCTGTCGGCCGAGCGGACCTATCTTCTGCTGACCGAGGTCCTCCGCGCCTTCCTCGACAAGCATCTCGGTGGGCCACCAAGCGAGCTGCGAGAGGTGAGTCGCCGCTTCCCGGAAGTCGAGGTCGAGAAGATCGGCGCGGACTAGAAGCCGGCCTGACTGAGCAGGCGGGGGCCGAGGAAGGCTGCTCGCTTAGAGGAACGTGCGGGGATATAGTTGACTACGTCAAATATGTAATGTATCGTGTCAACCGTATTGCATGAGTCAAGAACTTCCCAGGCTCGTTGAGCTCGTTCGGCGCTTCAATCGCTTCTACACTCATCAGATCGGTCTTCTGCAGGAGGGACTGCTACAGAGTCCCTTCACCCTCACCGAGGCCCGCATCATCTACGAGCTCGCCCACCACGAGGAGACCACGGCGACGCACCTGGCGCGGGAGCTCGGGCTCGACGCCGGCTATTTGAGTCGCATCCTCCGCTCGTTCCGGCAGCGGGACATCATCCGTCGACGAGCCAGCGACAAGGATCGTCGGCAGCAGATGGTGTCGCTGACCGAGACGGGGCAGGAGGAGTTCGCCGAGCTCAACGCCGCCTCGCGGTCGGAGATCGAGGCGCTACTCACGGAGCTGAGTGAGGTGGAGCAGCAGCGACTGATCCACGCGATGCACACGATCGAGCTCGTGCTCGGGGCCCAGCCCGAGCACAGGGTGCCCTACATCCTCCGTCCGCATCAAAGTGGCGATATGGGTTGGGTCGTCCATCGGCACGGAGTGCTCTACAACCGCGAGTACGGTTGGGACGAGACGTTCGAAGCTCTCGTCGCCGGCATCGTTTCCGAGTTCATTGCGAGCTTCGACCCCAGGAGAGAGCGCTGCTGGATCGCCGAAAGAGAAGGGGAGAATGTCGGCTCGGTCTTCCTCGTGCAGCATCCGGACAGGGAAGGGGTCGCCAAGCTACGACTACTTCTGGTCGAGCCCAGTGCCCGAGGCCTGGGTATCGGGCGCCGCCTCGTGCAGGAGTGCACGAGGTTCGCGAGGCAGGTCGGCTACCAGTCGATCACGCTCTGGACGAACAGTTGCCTCCACGCGGCGCGGCGTATCTACGAGGAGGAAGGCTACCGGTTGGTCGGGGAGGAGCCACACCACAGCTTCGGGCACGATCTCGTCGGGCAGGACTGGGAGCTCTCCCTTTGAGCCGCATGGGCCTGCAGGCTCTCGCTCGCGAGCTCGCCTCGTCCTCCCGCCAGCCGCGCGACAGCTGGCAGCCGCGGTTGGTCAAGCTGGTTCCGGGAGAACGCAAGCGTCTGGCAGCGATCGCGGGAGAGCATCGACTCACACTCGTCGACGAGATCGGCCGACAGCTCGACGATCTCGCAGCGATACGCCTACCGGCCGGAACCAGTGAGGAGAGGGCTCGCTATATCGACGAGATGGTGGTCGATTCGTGCGATCCCGACGCCCTCGGGAATTGGGTCTACTTCCCATGGGAGTCCAAGCTGGTTCATCTCCTGGGCCGAGAGGCTTACTACGAAGTGATCACGAATCGAAACCACGACAAGATCTCGGCTGA
>JAODVM010411833.1:0-10394 GCA_025400095.1 Phenganax marumi
ATATAGCAAGTTTTCGTATTCGAATGTCTCAGGAGAAAAGTTACCAACAACATTGATAGTGTGAATCAGGTTTTCCGTTGTAACCGAAGTTACTTGCACGTGATTGCAAGAAGAGCTCCCAAACCAATAGTAGCTGTGGCAGTAACCAGAACGTTTTTGATCCATGTTCTATTACGAGGTGAAGATTCAGTACTGAAGTGGGCAATAATATTCTCCTAAGAAAAGAATACATTTTCGAATATTAATACAATGCTGGCCCAGCACGTAAAATTAGAGAGCTTAAGAAAGCGACATTTTTGACAACACGAACGACATGAGAAACGTCAAAGGACTGGGTCAAGCACGCGGTGATTGGTGGAAAACATCATCCGGTCGATGTCCGTGTCGTCAAAAACGCCGCTCGCTTTAGCTCTCTAATATGTACGTACATACAAGTTTTAAAGATTAGGCCACGTTACACGATGCAATTCTTCTTGCAACTTGCAATACAATTCTACTCTAGAGAGATGTTTATTAGTGACAAATGCTAAATATGTGAAGAACAACATCAGCGGATTGTATCGAAGGCTCGTATTCGTTAATTTTACATCACTCAAGAGTAGAACTGCATTGCAAGTTGTAACTAAAATTACATCGTATAACATGGCCAATGGGTCAAACAAACCACTGTTGGGGCCTGTTTATATGATTCCATGCAGCCACCAAGAAAGTTCCTGAGATCTAGCTTGTAATAGAGACTACAGCGAGTGTTATATGATCTCACCGCTCATCCTGGCTTGGCTAATTGGAATCCCGGTGGATGTTGCCTGGAGAAAGTTACCGCACGAGCACACTATCCCGCTAAGCCTAACTTAGCCGAGGTGTTTCCGAGATAAGCATTTTTATTTGATCTCCAACTGTGAAAAACACCATGACTTAAAGCGAATCTTTAGAATTTTGTATTTTGTCAACACACCATCCCCCTCCGATAAGTTTCCGAAAAACGGAAGCGTTCCGTCTTGGCGGCGAGAGCATCAGCTGGCCCTTTCATGAGAAAACGTTGTCATTATTCGTGCCATAACTTTCGATGTGTGCAAAACACATAAAGCAGTAAGAATAACCTTAAGAGTCTTGTTCTTAGAAAGGTGCAAATGGTAAATTTAACCACAATTCCTACTCCTTTTCAAGTTTACTGAAAGCAAAAAACCCACTGCTAGCTTTACTGGGTGGTACCAAGTTAATATGAACGAGTTTGTGATTGGTTGATCATTGCAGTGACGCGTAATAAAATTTGAAATGACAAATATTGCGTGTCTATTTTTGTAAGTTTTGTTCCACCAAAATGCTATTCAGATTTTTTGACAAATGAACAAAACAAAAATTGCGATTGAACTAAACAGACCAATACAACACAAAATACTACAGTTTTTTGCACGCAGTCGTTCTTATTTCATCAAATCTAAAGCCTGTTTTCTACTTGGCGAATTTGTTCGCTTGACGTAAACCGAAATATATAGCTATTCAGTGAAGGTGACTGGCCCGCGAAATAATTCGCTGTGAAAAATTAGACAGCGACGGATTCGACTTTTCAGGCTTTTTGCGACGAATTCCTTTGCAAGTGAATCACGTTGCTGAATATACATTGTCATTTTGAGTCGCATGAACAAATTCGACAAGTGGAAAGTTTTCAAGTGGAAGATTCGCCAAGTGGAAGTTTTTAGTTTGAAGAAGCAAGCCTGAGCTTATCTCCGTCTCGATATATTGTTTTTAGTATTTTAAATATTTCTGCCATATATGGCATTATAATGGTATCATTGTTTAGATTAACAAATTGCGTGGGTTACGTGCGGGTAGGTCCGTACATGACCTTGAATGCTTTTGCATGTGACTTACATGAACTTTGGCACGAATTGAAAAAAATATACTATTGTTAGGCTAATTTAAAAATATACCATTGTCTAGCTATAAACGACTAAAATATCACCATTGACATTGCTCAAATAAATATTAAAATATTCTGTACCATTGTCTTTGAATAACTAAGTAAAGACTGTATTCGAGTTCCGCGTGTTTGACTAGATAGATAGATAAATAGATAAATATATAGATAGATACATACATACTTTACCAAATTATCTCATTTGCAGTAGTAAAACTGAATGGTAGAGATATTACAGTTATATTAAAACTAAAAATTACATTTGTTCGACAACGACTACAATAATGTCATATATGGTACGTATATATGATGGTACTTAAAACTACTTCTAAACACTAAGTTGTTAATGTAGAGTCATTAAAAGGATATGAAAGATATAAATAGTCAATACGTAATTAGTTTTTATCTGCATGTAGATTGCAGGTAGTACGAAAGACCCAGTTTTACGATACAAGTTTCAATCGGCAGAATTAGTTCATATATTGATTCTGTAGAGATTCTCATACATCGAGAATGCGCTCAAATTACGTTTATATATGTATATGTAGTTCAACTCACTTATAATCTATACATTTACATAGTCTGCAGACGGCTACAAATAAAATTTCACAAATATACAATCAAGTAATCATAAAAGATTTACATTATCAAGATCAAACAATTAACCAATGTTTTGAACACTTACATATTTCATCACCATAATTCAACCCAAGACTTGCCAGACTACAGTGGTGGTCTTATTTCCTGTCATGGATGAATCACATGACATTTTCCAGGAAAAAGGATTTAAAACTTTAAATTTTTTGACATTGTTAATTCTCTCCTCGATGCTGGCTAAAAATTTGGCCTAAGACTCGACAATATATGATACGCCGATTAAGAATGTAGCTACTTTTTTACTTTGAATAAGCCTCAACCGGAGATGACTACCTTTATCTAAGCAATATTAGCTATAGTTCTGAACAAATTTATGAACAAAGTTTTCAAGGAGTATTTAGTAGCTTATTTAACCATAAATACTACTGGCGTTAAATTTTTTGGAAATATTTGCCTCCTCAATGGACCTTCTACCTTATAGACAGAATTTCAAAAAAATTTCCAACTAGGAAAATTTTTTATCACAGCCTGAAAGAGCATCCTGAATTTAGTAAAACTGCCAAGTTTGGTTGCGCACTGTTGTAAAATAAGGAAATTATACTCGTGGAAAGTTGGCAAATTTTGTATATCACGCGCGGAAAATTAATACCCCGTTCGAGAAAAGGGGTATCAACTTCCCGCGCGTAAAAGAAAAATATACAAAATTTGCCAACTTTGCACAAGTATATTTCCTTATTTTACAACATTTCGCATCCAAACTTGGCAGCTTTACTAAATGCAGGATGCTCTTTCAGACTGTGGTAAAAGATTTTCCTGGTTCGAACTTTTTGAAATTTTGTCTTTAAGGTTAAAGGTCCATTGGCAACTGTGTCGGCCTTTAGATTTTCTCACCTAATAGTTTTTACTTTTTTATTTTCACGTTTATGACAATAAATTACTCATTGACAGGAATGTATACGTACCCCTCTTTATGGAATTCAAAGACGACTTTAAAGCCTAAAACTACAGTACAACAGAACAAGGACTTTGAGTACAAAAAATTTCGAGAGTAAAAGGTTGACTTCAGTGTCAAAATGACAAAAATTTTCTCTTCAGGAGGAAACTCTAGCCTAAGCCGTATATCTATGAAGAACAGGTCAATTGACAATATGCCCAAGACAAAGTTTGAGTTAGGTAAATCCATCACCACAGCTGGGAAGAGC
The DNA here is from genome assembly GCA_025400095.1 of Phenganax marumi. Taxonomy (NCBI): domain Eukaryota; kingdom Metazoa; phylum Cnidaria; class Anthozoa; order Malacalcyonacea; family Clavulariidae; genus Phenganax; species Phenganax marumi. Next base: position 3,718 of record JAODVM010411833.1, read on the forward strand.
ATCTTTACTTCAGTAAAACAGCGAAGTTGCAAATGTTGTATAATATCGAAAGTAAAATCCTGTGAAGTTTGTAAGTTTTGTATATTTTTGTATTACGTGCGAAAATTGCTGCAACTTTTGAGCCGAAAAAGGTCGCAGTTTCCGCATGCAAAAATATATACAAACTTAGCAAACTTCACAGGGCGACGTACTCCGCATACTTGAACATTTCGCAACCAAACTTTGCAGTTTTACCAAAGTTAAGATGTTCTGTCTTGCTGTGGTGGTAGATTCTATGCTTTTTGTCCAATTCAAAATGTAGTCTATAATGCAAATTGCCTATTCTGCTAGCACACGGCGAGGAAATTCTTTCCCACTTATAGTAATGAGTAAACAGTGAGCACTACTCATTCATTAACATAAAAAAGTTGCTCAATTTAATTCCTTTTATGTTTCTTTTCCGAGCATCGCTTTCCAGCATTTTTCACATTGAAAAAATATGTATTAAACACTAAAATTATAAATAAAATGTCAGACAACTGTGAAATGCTGAAACAAAATGAAATATGTCAGCAAATTTTCACAAGATTGAAAAGAACTCTTTCTAGACCCGAATATCTCAGCAGGAATCAAATTCAAGAAATTTTTGCACGCAAATGAAAAACTGGAATTTAAAAAATGTTTCATGAAAGCAAACGTTTTCAAATTTATGGACAAACATGAGTAAATTCTATATGTTTACGTTTACTAACCACAGATTCAACAAATGGGAAATTGTGCAGGCCAACGCAAGCCTGTAAGCACACAAGCTATCGTCGATGCGTTAAAATAGATGACGTTGTATTGTAAGCATGTTGACCATTACGATGAAATATGGGCTAAAGCTCCCGACTTGTTTAGTTTTACTCCGTGTAATGCCAGATGATTTTACACCTTAGGGGAGGGCCTTCGCACCTTAATGGCTAAATACGTTTCAATCCTGACAATATTCCTATCCAAATCCTAATTAACTACACAATTAGAAGTGGAGATGTTGTTATATACCACCAGAGCAATCGATTATATAGAAAAGTAGACAGGTAGACGTTCCCTGGTTCTCTATTAATGGAGACACTCTATACTGCACACTGGCTATAATGTAAATTTAAATGAAGTACTAAGACAAACAGCAACAAATATCAGTTTAAAAAACCTAAGACAAATTGGTGGAATAAAATGCATTTATGACTAAAATTGAACAGGATATAAAAAAGCTTTGGATTCAAATATTGAACTAATTGACAGCACCTTTGGTAATTAAATTTTGAATTTTAATTCTTATTAGACTTAGTAACTCACTTTGTTATGACATGTGATGGTATGATATTCTATTAGTTAATCCCTGCAAGGGCTTTTCATAAGTAATTTAAAAATCAGTGCAATTGTATGATATTTTCTGTGTTTATATGCATGTCTTCACTAAAGCTATTCGTCTTTAGAGCACTTGTGATGCTAGTGTCTGAATCTGCCTATCCTAACCCACCCAGTTGTAGTTCCCTGCGGGAGAAAATCAAAGTGCCCAGAGAAAACGTATGACTTTGCGCAGAGCAGCTGACTAACTCTTTCAAAAGAGAAAGGAAAATCTGCACAGAGAATTGAACCCACAACCTCATCAGTGAAAGGCTATACAGCATTACACTTCTATTCAATTTGTAAAGTTTGTACTTTAAAAACAGTTGTGATGTTGGTCTCCTGAATATTACTTTCAATCAACAAATTCTGCAATGACAACATTGCTTCCAGCATAGCTTAGCTTTTTCAAGACTGCAATCTTGACTAGTTTAATATATTCAAAACTTGAATGTTTTGTTCAGGCAACTTCAAAACTACTTTTCCCAGAATAGCTTCAAATGATTTGTCCAATTTTGCTACTAAAACAAGGAATGAATTATAGACAAAAGCTGTAGCAGTGCATTCAAGTATCACTGAAGCTAAACTTACAGTTTGCCAAAGTTAAAATAATATAGCATTCCATACAAGTCTCATACTTTCAGTTCTATAGTGAATCAATATCACACACTAGTAGTACTTTAACTAAAGATAATTCCAAGAAGTCAATAATGCTACATTCCAGAGATCTGAAAGAATGTTACAGAATAACAACAAACTGGAGAGTTTTGAGACATTCTGATTTGCCTCAAGGATATTTTGACTTGCTCAATACTGCAAAAGGGTAATCTTTACAAATCAAAATAGAAATCTACATATAACTATTCATAAAAATTTAGGCCTCCAGAAAAATTGATCAATGTCTCCAAAGTTTGTCAACAATGAGTTCTAAGTTTTTTGGAAAACATTTTGTGCCCTTAAGTAAGAGTTGAGAGCAAATTCCTCTTCAGTATGCCCTACTTTGATATGATATTTTATTGATACACACTAGGTAACATTTACTGGTAAGATTACTGGAAGACTAACCTAGCTTGCCATTAGAGGATACCCACAAATTGAAAAGGGGCTACTTGTAATTGGAAATTGTGCAGTATGATTAGGTTCCAAGGCCTGGTTTTGAAGCCATTAATTCATTAATAGGACAACTTGAGTCAAGAATTGTCCATTAAGTTGAAATATCCTTTAGAAATATTTATTGGAATACCGCATTTGCCATAGTTACAGGACCAACAGTTGGACCTTCAGGTTCCTGCTACTTTAGTTCTGAGTCCCTAAGACAACCGTTTAGCTATTTGCACTGAGTCTTCTAGCTGAATTGGTGGTTCAAGGGGTATGATTTGCAGACCTGCGTTGCTATTATTCTTGTTGCTAGAACTAAGACGTAACACACAAAACTAGCCATTATTCTATCACTACAAATGACAAATATGAAACCAAATACCAGATGTACTAACTGCAACCACGACCCAAAATATTTCAATGTAGACATAAAAGAACTAACTACTCACCCAACCACCTCTAGACTCTATCCACGGTCCAGTTCTACCCACAATAAAACGTGTTGTCATTTCAATCACTATCTCGTCCTGGTTGCCAAATCCTTTGAAGCTCAGATACTCTGCGACTTTTACACTGAATCCCAGCAACGCTATCATCCGTCCCCAATTGATTAGATCGTCTACAAATATATTCTCAGCGACGGTATAAAAACACTCTTGTAGATTTTCAAGCGAGAGATTCAAACTCACACAAAGGCCATTGTAGACGTCGTGTTTCGCCAAAATTTCGGTCGTTAATTCCAAGACTTTTTTCGCCACTGGTGACGGCAGTTTGTGCTTCTTTCTGCTCAAAAGCGAATAAATAACAAAGCGTACAATGTTCAATGTTTGATTAGACAATCTCTGGTCGCTTTGTGACGGAGTCGGTTCAATAAACTGGTTCGCTGAAGAGGTCGTTTGCTGTGAAATTTTAGTTGACATATCAGAGGTTTTTCTTGATTCAGAAGTAGAATTCGGAGGCATCTTTACACATCTATTTTTCTATTTTCCCACTCTATTTTTCTATTTTTTTGAGTTAGCGAGGAAACTTCTGCCTCCGATCCGTCAGACGTCAGAGCTGAAAGGAACAGAAAGCAGATATTTATTCGTTGTAGTTTCGAGAAGACATCGGAGAGCACTCGAGGAAGCACCTCAACGGCTATTTTTGGCTTTGTAATTCGTTTCCATGGTGATTAGTCATGACGTCAATCGAAACAATAGCCCAATATACAATTATGCGTTGCACTCACAGTAGGGCATGTTTCTTCACTTTCATGACGTGTAGCATAATCTCAACCTCAAAATGAATTGTGGGGAAATCCGAAAAGTGAATGCAAGTGTCTATATTGTACCTTGGCCGTGCATTGTAATTAATTTCATAATAATCAAAGGCAACCCTTTGCGAGTTTTGATTCATCGAGAGCCGTGCTCTGTTACTGAATGCGAAACTTTATTCTACTTGTGTGAATTTCCCTGGGAATTTTCATTTTATAAAACTTCTACAATTTGTTTGATTCTTTTTATTGTATAAAACAATTAGACTACATTTAGCCGTTGTCATTGTCTGTTCAGAAATTGATACACAGAATAACTTACGTCATGACTTTTTTCGTTCTTACCACGTTATGACGTCATATGTGTATCTATTTCTGGGGCGGTTGTTCGATTCGAAAGGTGGATAGCGCTATCCAATGGATAGTGAGTTTTTGTATGGTTTTTGTAGCCTTCGTAAAATTTCCCATTGATCGTTGCAACATAATATTACGACTTGTGACGACAGATTAAAGTCTCTAGTGATTACATTGTTGACCAAAATGGAAGTTTCGACATGTTTTGTCCAATTTTATGAATGTTGAAAAATTCACTATCCAATGGATAGCGCAATCCACCTTTCGAACAACCGACCCCTGAATAGTAACCGATGAATGTAGCCTATTTGTAAATAAACGGACTCCCCGTGTCGACGAAACGAGAGGCGAAGACAACGTTGTTTTGACGTTTACTCTTGGTAATTGCTTAGTTATATTTACTGCCCTGCCTCTGATTGTCAGAGGCGCAATCATTTCAAACACCAGAAGCCTAGGCTCAGATAAGCAGCTCAGGTTTGTTTCTTTGAGCCAGCCTTTAGTCTCACTTTAGTCCTTGCTGAAATACTTTCACCGATTTTCTGATGGTAGTCTACTCAGACAATTGCTAACTTGCTCGAAGTCTATCTTCATAGAAACTCACTATCAGTAGCAGGCCACACTCCCACATTACATGAATAGTATATAGGCAAACTGAAGCCATTTTACCGTAATGTGACTTCTCGCCGCCAGGAGAGACTTGGGGCAAGTCCCATTTTTATCGGCATTGCTTGTAGAGACACCTCAGTGGGGGGTGCATTTGTATCCTAGGCTACCTTGAATATTTCTTTTCACCATATAAAAATGCACTGCGTCATGTTGTTTCACGAATATGACCCGTGTCGTTTCTTACAATTTTTCACCAATAGTCAGTCAAGAAAGTTTTAAATTCAGGCAGCAACGCGTTCTCACGGGAAAACACGTGATTTTTCAAAGCTTGCAAAAATAGCTGTCCATTAAAGAACAGTGCCTTTTCTCTTCTACTCATTAAGCAGTAGATACATTCCCACAGGAGATAATAGGGAGGCCCTGTAGGAAGGTTTAGCAAAGACGACGCGACGTCAACGAGGACGTGAAAATGGCGTGGTCAGGGGTATGATATGCCCATGTAAGGACGTGCCACGCCATTTTTACGCCATTTTCACGCCATCTTCCACGTTCTCGTTGACGTCGCATTAGCGAGTTTAAGCAAGCGACGTTTTTGACAACACGAACGGCATGAGAAACCTCAAAAGACTGGGTCAAGCACAGTGATTGGGGGAAAACGTCAACTTTCCTTCCGGCCGGTCGACGTCCGTGTGGTCAAAAACGCCGCTTGCATAAACCCGCTATTGTCTTTGCTAGACCTTCTAAGTTTGAGAACTGCACGTCTGTAAAGTTTCAGTCTTGACTGAAAAACTTTCAAAGTAAAGTTCTCGAACTACAATCTAAGCAAGCTTCGACTAATCGACCAAAGTTTGACTTATAGTAATTTTTTCGTTAACTAAGAACCTTCGTTTATGCCAGTTTGGCGTGTTATTGGTGTGCCGTTTTACTGTCATTCAAAATGTCTTCATGAATTCATGTTCAAATTATTTTGGTAATGCTAAGATCACAAACTAGGATGGGGGATTTGTGACAATTAAAAATTATGGGCAAAGAACAAAGAAGGGGTGACGTATTTGTGTAAGTGACTGAAGATATTGGTAACCTCCCTACGTGCGCTACTCTTGACATTTATAACTATCAGAAAAACATAATAGACTCTTTCCCAGATTCAAAAAAACACTTTAATTTAAATTAAATTAAAAATAATTAGTACTTATTAGTGTTTATTTAAAAGAAAATCAAAGTTGGTAAAACTGTTAAGCTAGGTATTTACAAAGTTAGAAATGAACTAGATATATTTTGCATATTTTCGATTGGTACGTAAGTGACATGAGACCCAGGTACATGTTGACCAAAAAGAACGTGAGCTTACAAAAGTTGAATGTATTAGGTTAAATGAAAGTCCATGAATGATCCTAATGATTAACAAGATCAAAGGATCAAAGATCATCAACAAGATCAAATTAAAGACGCGAGAATTGTTAATGCGAACTGTGTTAACCATTGCTCACTCTTTGGCCACTTGCGCTATTGAAAATTATGAGAATACAGAAGCAAATAAAGATTTTAAAAGGTTTTAAAAGATTCCGGATCTTCCCATTCGTTATTTTAAAGATTCCGCACTTTCCCATATTTTGTGTTTTAAAGATTCCGCATTTTCTTATTCCGGATCTTTCCCTTCCACGTTCCATTCCGCATTCCATTCTGCCCGCACTTGGTGTTTTAGAGATAGCGAAAATGAAAAGCAAGCTGGACTCAGCCCTCTAGACATCGTTCAAATTTATTGTACCGTTGTAAGATCCCAACTGGAATATGCTTCCCCAGTATGGTCCGCCCTTCCTAAGTCTCTGGCAGAGCTTATTGAGTCGGTGCAAAAAAAAGCGTTGAGGATTGCGTTCCCCGCATTATCGTACGAGGAAGCACTGCATGAAAGCAACATTAAACCACTAGGTACAAGAAGAGACGAAGCATGTGAGAGACTGATCAAGACAATTGCGAGAACAAGATCCATCCATTGAAG
>JAODVM010411855.1:0-10393 GCA_025400095.1 Phenganax marumi
ATGAAGAATATTTCGTTATTTCCATCTTTCTAATTAATGTAATTTCTAATGTAACTTAACCTTCTATAGATTACAAGATCGGACTTCTAATTAATGTAATTTCTAATATAATTTAACCTTCTACTGGTTACAAGAACTGTATTTTATTAAATTAATAATTAATAAACATTAATTAACAATAATTAATATTTCTAAAAGCTTTTACACAGCAGATTATTTCAACACTGTAATCAAAAATTCGAGTAAGTCAGGAAAGAATCTCGATGAGCAATCGATATTATCTGTCGCCAATTAAAAATGAAGCGTGTCAAATTGGAAGTCCTCCAAAGTATTTCGAACTTTTTTGGAACTCAACTATTGACTGCATCTTAGCAAAATTCAACATAGTGTATTCGCACTCATCCTGTGTTGAACCGATTTTTCGGACAGCTTACAGACAATAGAAGCACATGGGATCAAAATTGATTAGATGTGAACTAAAATAATACTAAACTTATTGTCACAAGACAGTAAATAATCGCAAAATCGTGCTGTTCGTGTAAAGTTTTAAGCACAAAAAAAAGTTACATGCAAATTTATAACGTTCACAGGATGCAAATGGAAGCTGAATGGACAAACAGTGACCTACTAAAGCATGCTGACGGATGTATGCAGTCTTCGAGAACTCCTACTTTTAGGAAACAAACTTATCACTATTTACACGCACCTCATAAAAAACTGATTACGAAATGTCCTCATTTGTGAAATGCAGTAAAATTTACGAAAAAAACAATGTGATGAAACACATATTAAACATTTTGATAAATTCCAGTCATACTCAAGACAAATCAAAATATATCCCAATATGTTTTAGCTCTCCGCGTTTTTCACGACAATCCACCAAGTCGATGTGCCAGACAAAAAATGTCATCATTACATCATTACTAACCTTTATGACGCCATGAACAACGTCATTAACACCTAGGCTTCTGCAAGTCATCCGGGTTTATACGTTATATTTGGAGCAGGAAGCTTTGAAAAAAAGTTTAATTATACTTCAAGTGATTCATTAAGATAATGTGTGAGATGGGAAGGATGTTGAGAAGTGAAATCTAAATTAAGCTCCCTAAAATCTCGTTCTCACAGTCGTACACGTGGCCAATTCTAAACTTTTCTAATATCTTTCAGTTAACAGACGCACTCGTTGTCAAACCAAAAGCTCTCTAATAACTTGTTTAGTGTGGTCATATCTATAAAGCTCTCTAATATCTTGTAGTCACAGTCTTACTCGTAGTCAAATCTAAAGATCTCTAATATATCATGTAATCACAGTTCCACTTGTAGTCAAATCTAAAGCTCTCTAATATCGTGGATAGCAACAGTCGTACTCGCAGTCAAAGTTAAAGCCCTCTGATATCTTGTAGTCACAGTCGTACTCGTAGTCAAATCTAAAGCTTTTTAATATCTTGAAGTCACAGTTGTACTCGTAGTCAAATTTAAAGTTCTCTAATATCGTGGATAGCAAGAGTCTACTCGTAGTCAAAGTTAAAGTACTCTAATATCTTGAAGTCACAGTCGTACTCATAGTCAAATCTAAAGTTCTTTATATCTTGGACAGCAACAGTCGTACTCGTAGTCAGATTTGAAGCTCTCTAATATCTTGTAGTCACAGCGTACTCGTTGTCAAACCAAAAGCTCTCTGATAACTTGATTAGTAATAGTTGCACTTGTGGTCATATCTAAAGCTCTCTAATATCGTGGATAGCAACAGTCGTACTCGTAGTCAAAGTTAAAGCTCTCTAATATTTTGTAGTCACAATCGTACTCGTAGTCAAACCCGAAGCTCTCCAATATCGTGCAATCACAGTCGTCCTCGTAGTCAAATCTGAAGCTCTCTAATATCTTGTAGTCACAGCGTACTCTCAAATATTAGCTCTCTGATATCTTGTAGTAACAATCGTACTTGTGGTATAACATATAAAACTATAACATATTTTTTAAAACCTGGGGCCGCGGTTCTTCGAAAGGTAGATAGCGCTATCCACCGGATAGCGATTCTATGTGACCTTCGTAAATTTTCCTTTGATTGTTATAAGATAAAAGTACGACTGACACCGATAGACTAGAGTCTGTAGCCTTCTATCGTTGACGAAATGGAAGTTTCGGCATTTCTTGTCTGATTATATGAACGTTGAAAACTTCACTACCCAGTGGATAGCGCTATCCAAATTTCGAATAACTGCCCCCAGAAGTTCTCTGATAAACTAAGAAAAGCGGGAGGTACCTGAATGCATGCTTGGTAAGTCCGTATCAAATGACTTGTTTCCTCCCGCTTGCGTCAGAAAACTATAACAACAGGGCAAAGAGAGAACACTCAATGACACGGAAATCACAAGAGAATAACACTTAGGGGCAACATCTATATCAATTAATGTAGTTAATGACAATCGAAACAAGAACTTCATTAAGACATGTAGCGCATGCTCGAAAACCCTTAATTAATATGATCTGCATTGTCAAATTAAACGAGCACAAACAAATATGTTCCGCAGATTAAAATGTTTTTTTTCTTCTGGTAAAGATACGGGATCACATTAAGTGGATCAAAATGAATTTAATTCCAGAATCGCATCAAAATGAATTCGTTTCAGTTCATGGTCGGAATTAGCCTTTTTCACGACGCCATTTTTGGGGTACTTTTCGCGAAAAATTATGTCAAAGTCAGAAAAATCTAAGCTGTATGAAAACCGTTGTTCAATACTTGCACTGTAAATGAACTTATAAAGGTTTTATTTGGAACAATGACAATACAAAACCTATATTTATTGATTATAATGTCAGATAGTACCCCAAAAATGGCGTCGTGAGAAAGGCTAATTCATTCCTGGGTGTGGATCAAAATGTATTCAATTCTAGAACTGAATCAAAATGGATTCACTTCAGTCCGCGACTGGATCAAAATGAATTCATTCGTATAGGAGTGGATCAAAATGAAATTAATACCCTTTTTCTCGAACGGGGTATTAATTTCCCGTGCGTAATAGAAAAATATACAAAATTCGCCAACTTTGCACGGCTATATTTTCCTTATTTTACAACATTTCCCAACCAAACTCAGCAGTTTTACTAAATTCAAGATGCTCTTTCAGGCTGTCGCAAAAGATTTTCCTAGTTCAAATTTTTTTGAAACTTTGTCTATAAGGTAATTAAAGGTCCATTGGATCACAATGAGTTCACTCAGAGGAGTGGATGGATATAATTCCACTTCTACGACTAGACGGAAATGCATTCACTTCTAGAACTGAATAAAAATGAATTCATTGCCCAGGACAGGAAGAAAATGAGTTCACTCCAAGGACTGGATTAAAATTCATTCAAATAATAGAACTGGATCAAAATGAATCCATTCCTGGGGTTGTTGTGTAGCTCCTGAAGCTACCAGCCAAAATTACGTTAATATGAAATGCTGTTGCATAATTAGTTGTGTTGTACGGTGAAGAATTATTGAATGGACGAATTTCCGTTGTTTTTAAGATTCTTGCCAAAGTTTTAAACTAATCTTCCGTTTCACTCTAGAAGAGTCAGAGGGTGCATCGGCTCTCGAGGCATTGTAGGTAGAAAAACGTTACAAAAACAAACAAAATATGGCTTAAGCCTTATTCACACGGACGATTTTTCTTGCGACTTTCCTCCTGTTGAACAGTGTGATAAAGTGGATGACTGGCGAGTCTACTTGGTCTAACAATTTTGCCGGTACACTCACCAGTCAACCTACTCGATCACATACGCCAAAAGCAGAAAAATCGCAGCAAAAATCGAACGTGTAAACGGGCCTTTACGATTTCCAGTCCGCACCATTACGCCTCGTTTGCATGAGCAAAGACACTACAAAATGTTCAATCGCTGACCTTAATATAAACATTTTCAAACGACTCATATATCATACATTATGTGCAATCCCTGACCTAGACATACATGCTCTTTAAATTCCTCGACAATCATATGCATGCAACAATCCTTCACTTTGAAAACATGTAGTGCAATGTGTACAATCCCTGACCTTGATATAGATTTTTTGAAATATATTAGATTTGAACAATACTCGACGTTGGCATAGACGTTTTAAATAACTCTAATATTACAGGCAAAGTGCAATCTCTGATCTTGATATGCAAGGCATTATAAAGTTATCTCAATATTGCAAGCTGTGTACAGAAACCCCCTGGCAATACAAGGACAGCACGTCACGAAGATTGTGCCTGGTTAGACCTTGGCAACAAAAACATTGTCTCGTATGTAAACAAGCGTCACTATCCGGTTCTGATACTCAATCCGAGCACTTTCCTCTGCGATAAGTATTCATATCAGCTCTTAATGAATACCCTAGTTCGCGTTTAATTGCGAAGTGTCAGCGCGCTTCGCCCAAGCTGTCGTCAAGAGCAAAGTGAGAGCGCTTTTTGGCTGCCAATCAACGTATGACTCAATCATCGACGCTCGCTAAGTGTTCCCGAACGAGCTGGACCAATAAGAGCACGTTATGATAAGCCATTAACTGCTTGCAAGACGCAACAATTGCAGCGATAGATGTGTATATATACAGTATATATGTACGTAGACAGAGAGAGTAAGAAGTTAGGTCGGGCAATAGAAAAGAGTGTACAGACAATTGAAGTTAACAGCATTACGAGTGTACAGAAGCGTTCAGATCAGTGACAAATTACTATATCCCTATCGCACATTACATGGACAAGAGCTGAAAGTTTTCAAAGACGCAACATTTCGGAAGAGAAGCTACAGTCATTGGCATTAGCGAAGCGCAGGATTACAAATCTTCAAAGCTTAGTAACGCAATGAGCACAAACTGAATATCTGTATATCAGTGACAATCCACTGCATCTTTATCGGGCATCGTTAAGTTCATCGTGGCAAGAGATTAAAGCATTTCAGAGACGCAACAACTTGGGGAAGTTATGCCCATTGGCATTGACCAAACAAGTGCATAGAACTGTTGGACTACAGAAATTTGTGTGTCGGTACAATAGCTCAACACAGATAAAGCGAGCTGTTTACGTCAGAGACAGGTTATTACATCTCTATACCGTATATCTGAGGCGCCGTTCGCAACAACTGAAAGACAGTTCCACAGTCCTATTCCGGCAAAACAATTACGGAAAAGTTTGAAGCCGATCGCCAAGCGCAATCAATGCCAGGGTGCAAAAAAACTATTTAAAGTTTAGTTTACCGGTACAGTCTTGGTTCTTTGAGAAACGCAACAAGGCAACAACCTCACGGAACAGTAACACCTACTGCAAGTTTTGGCGAACAAGTTTTGGAGACTGAAGAACAAAGTTCGAAGATTGATATATTGCGCAAACAACAACACCATTGATCTATCAGATCTATCAGTCTATCTCCAAGGCACTACAACTATGAATTCAAGCTGCAGAGCTCCGAGGGAGAGAGCGCCAAAAGTTAGATCATTTATGATCAAAGATATTCTTGCATGTAATGAAGAAGAAGGCACTTCTGTTGATCCAAGAATCGGCTACAATGAATCCCGATCATCTGATGGTTCTTTCGTCGAGCGAGACAGGACGGAACGACTCTCATTTCACGATTCACGTCTCGCACTTGGTTCAAAGCATAGCAGCCATCAGCTGCGCGAAGATAAGAGCAAAATGGAATCGCAACAGCATTCTGCCAGAACTGAATTGGAAGAGTACGTTAGCATGGGTAAGTTCGCAGCTAGTTGTCTGCACGGCACTACTACTGATTTTCGAAACAATATAGAGCTTCAAGCCTTAGTACTTAATACGAGTGCAAGTGCAATGTGACAACGGTACAACTACAAGAAATTAGTGCGCTTTTGAAGTTGATAAGTACAACTGTGTTATTTTGTTGTTGAAAGTTTCCCGTCAAAGCCAAGCTTGAATATAGCATTAGTCATTTGTGTATGCATGTATAAGCGTTCAACTTGTTGCTTGCTCAAAGAGGATCCCACCCACACGTAAATAAGCCCATCGTTATAAGTCAAAAACCCACGATACTCAATACCACGCAGATAATAGCCCTCTTTCGTTTCCTGTTATTAAAAGTGTTTGATCAATCGCATTAGATGTGGATAAGGATTTATAGCTTCGCTAACGTCGTGGAGTTGAAAGTAGAAAAACTTGCCCAAGGTCAGTTTTGGCCTTGCTCTACAAGTAGCGCAGAATATGAAAATCATCAGCAAACAAAGAGTTGCGTAGTGACTATAAATTCGAATAATTTCATGAAGAGTTTGAGATAAGAAGAAAACGCAAAGCAATGAAAAACATCAAACATTAGTGAATATTCAAAGATTAAATTAAGTGTAAAGTTTTAGAAACATGCTTCCTGACCACTGAGAATGTAGGTACTAGCCATGTATTTACTTTGGCAAGGATTGCGCGGTTACTCGTACGGTGGCATGCGATTAGAATCACTAGAAAGTGCTGTCAAATAATGCGTCTTATCATCATGCGTGTTATCGATGCATCTTGTGTGTGTGAGTGTGTGTGTGTGTGCGCGCACAAGGTTCTGACCTCTTGTTTTTCTAAGCATGCTTAGCTGATGTCTCATGCATTGAGAGCAAAAAGATTTCCCCGAAGAATTTTGCATGAAGTCGTACACAAGTTTCATCACGCCCACAGGGAAAGCATTGTGATGAAAACGGGGTTGGAAAAATGCTTTTGCACTGGACAATTTGCATTAAAGATCTCAAATTTGGTAACCCTGCAACGTTTGGTTGCGAAATGTTAAAATATGCCGAAAGTATAGCCCTGCGAATTTTGACAATTTTGTATATTTTTGTACTACATGATATCAATTTTCGAACGTAATACAAAAATATAGAAAAATTGCAAACTTCGCAGGACTATATTAACCACATTATACAACATTTTGGAGCCAAACTGTTCAGTTTTACTAAACTTAAGACACTCTTTCGAGCTGTGGTGATGGATTTGCCTCAATCAAACTTCAGTCTACAATGCAAACTATCCATTAAAAACAAACTTCTCCAAGGACTAGCATCGTCTGATTTCTAATACCTATCGAGATGCTTAGTGCATCATCGTTCACAGTGTATTACAACTTAAAATTCACGAGACAGCGCTTCCACATTTCAGTAACTTCGCGTCTTCAACTGACATTGTCACAGCACTGGTTTAGATAGAAACAAAACAGGAATGTAACCTATCAAGAAGTTGTAATTCACAACTTCAAGTTTCCACACTCCAGTCTAGTGTCTTCACCGCACATCAGTATCACCACTCTGGTTTAGCAAAGTGAATGTAGCTAACGCTTGAAAGAATCAGAATTTACAAGCAAATGTTTTCACACTCCATGCAATCCAATGTCCTCACCATATATTGTCGTTACCATAGTTCAGAAAAGCGAATGTAACTTCGCAAAAAGACAACACATCCACTATTAAGATAGAAAGTTAATGAACAAACGATATCTACACATCCTCTCTAATACATCCATATATCTCTACAGCAGGCCCTTTAAGGTCAAGAGACAATACCAAGATGGATGAAGCAAATTCCGAGCATGTTGAGCCACAAAGCTCCTCCAAACATCCTAAGAAGCGTTCTAGGGCGGCGTTCTCGCACGGACAAGTGTTTGAACTTGAGAGGCGCTTCAGTCGACAGAAGTACTTGTCGGGACCAGAACGCGCAGGTATGGCGGCCATGTTGAAACTCACGGAAAACCAAGTGAAGATATGGTTTCAAAATCGTAGATACAAGACGAAACGTCGTCAGGTGGTGACTGCAGCAGTCGATTGTCCTCCGACAGCGGCTAAGAAAGTTGCCGTGAAAGTTTTGTATCACGATGAGATAAAGAGACAAGAAGCGTTCAGTTTTCATCACCTGGCCAGCACACATCACATGCAGCAAGTCGAAGCTACGACGAAATGTGGGATCATTAACTGCCCTTGTGCTAATGTAATCCGTTGCTAAAGAAAAGAATACAGCAAGCCAATACAGAGAGAATGTAGAAACGATTAGACAAGAGAATGGAGATTTAAAAGTGTGCATGCGTCCCATGAAACCTCAGTGCATGAAACAGGGGTATGTTATATAGCTCAAAGTAAGGATCATCCCTATTGCAAATAGTTAAACGCAAGGAAAACACTAGTACTGGAGTATGTTAGCCCACAGAATCCAGCATGCCAATCGCAAGAAGATCCCTTAATATCCATAAATTGGTACTACTTTCGATCTAGCAAAAATTTTACCATTTAATGGGTGCGAATCACCTTCAAGATTTGTTTAAGCTTTTTGAATAGCTCTGTGGTTAGAACTTAGAAATAGGATATAAAAACATTCCTCGCTCAAAGATCAAGGAAGTGATAGTGAATTGTAGGCGGACTATGTAGCCTTGAGGGAAATTAAAAGGCTATTGTGGCGGTGGGCGATCAATGAAATTACAGGAAACATGTGAATCTTAGCAAAAAAGAATAAAGTCCGAACAATACATGGAAGTTAGCGCCTTCATATGACATTCAGAGATTGTACGAACCCTGTATTGAACAACTTGTAATTATACACTATCTTGTACAAAAAAAGTCCTATCTGCTGCTTGGTAACGTCTCCCTAGATGAAATGTATAATTTGTGACTCATTCGTTTTGTTTTCTTCTTGCCTTGAAATCTCCCGTCTTTACGCCACTCACAAAAAATTTAGACAATACTATATGAATCAACACGCAGTTTAGGGTATTTTCAGCCAATCTGCGCGATGTCTTGAACTGTATATTCATGCTATTTTAAATCCCAGTGCTCAATTTAAACAGGAAGAGGCTCTATATGATCGCGGCAGGTTTACAATGAGAAAGTAATAAGACCACTTATCTAATTTCCTATATCTTATTAAGAGACTGAGAAAAATGACCACGAGTGGAAATACAACTGCAAGATAATTTCACGAAACAGGAAATGTCTTTCCCGTTCGAGTGAGCGAAAATCTTCCCGTCGTAGTTTAACAGTTGTTCTCATTCTGCACTATAGAGCTTTCATATAAAATTGTTTGACTCTAACCATAGGCCTATCATGCATGCGTGCACCATCGTTCAACTCAGCGAGCCATCTCTTCGGCTTTGCCTAATTCCCATTCCTATTTCAATTGCTTACTTACGAATTTTATTTACATTATCAGCAAAAGAAACGAGTGATCGCCGAGGGATATTTCGTTTCCTTAGATGCAATAATCGAGCACTCTAGTAGAGTGTGTTTTCTTTGAGTCGATGCCTTATTGATGAGCACTAAAACAACATTGCAAACTATGTGACTGTTGACACAGCTTCGTTATCACACATTTCCTTGTGTTTCCTTCGTCCGTGCATACTAAGATGAATTAGAAGTTGGGTCAAATGCGAAACCTATTTATTGTGCATTATTAGCGTTTGAAGAATCGGAAATAGTCCAGTGATAACAGTAAAATGCTTCAGAATAAGATCAAATGTTCTGAAAACCTTGTTACTACAGATGTTCAAATGTGTTTCAAACTAAGACAACCAAACTTTGTACAGTCAGTCACTCTTTAAGGGAACACCTCCGCCAGAAACAACATCTTCATATTCAGAAAAACCAGTAAGGATTCTCTACCAGTCGGAGAAACTCACAGCACAATCATCTATCATAAAACGTCCCATGCGCAAAAGCTAAATTGCTATTTTTCTAGTCATGATGCATGTGGCTATCAATCAAAGAGAAATCCACCCGCGTAGGTCCCACAACAGTAGGATATTAGATTACTATTTTGCTGATTAAAGTGCGGCCATCATTCGGGGAAACCTGAACAAATATTCATCCTCAAGAGAAGGCCCTACAACTACATGACGTCACATTGCATCATAGATGGACTCGGGAAAAATGATAACCTTGACCACTGTAGGAGTCGCCATTGACATGGTAAACATGTTCATCCATTATAATCACACCCAAAGTTTTGTTGTGTCTTCAAAGCAAGGACAGAACACTTGCGAATGAAAACACCTAGAAGAAGCTATTAAAAACATACAAACACTACCTACAGCACTGTCAAAACCATTTCTTACACTTTCGACAGAACCTCATAGCATGGAGTGGAGCTGAGCAATAGATAGATAGATAGATAGGTGGTTTACGTAGAGTTACTTTGCAGCGTAAGCTGAATTGCGTAACTATTTACAATGCTTTTTCTAATTAGGTATATGAATAGATATTAACTTAGACTGTCTATATTTACAACAATCAATTTTTACTTTCCTAATCTGTTTATTCTAGCCCACCCTGTTAACTTTCCCTGTAGGAAAAAACCGGAGTCAACGGGGAAAACCTACGACTTTCGGTAGAGTAGTTGACAGACTCTTTTCACATGAGAAAGTTAAGTCCGAGCTGAGAATCGAA
>JAODVM010411866.1:0-10393 GCA_025400095.1 Phenganax marumi
CTGTCAAAGTTTCTGTGATCAAAGTAGGAATTTTTCTCCGGGAAATTCTATGTTCTGAAGAATTTGTAAGAAATATCAATGTGAAGTAGTTCCTTGTTGAACAGCGTATAAGTTATCTTAAATATTTTTCGCAAATCCTTCAAAATTTAGGAGTTACATTTCCGAAATTCCCACTTTGATCACAGAAACTTTGACAGTGTAAACCGGGCTTCAGGCAAGAGGAAACGCCATCATGACTTTCCTGCTATAATTTCTGCGTTACAATATATAAAACAGCGATACTTTTTTGAAGAACACCCAAAAAAGTACTTGTAATTTTGCTCTTAAAAAGCCCTATATGCCAAAGCGTGAAATGATTACAAGTTTAAACAGATACACAAGCAGACACCTGGAGAAATAATTTCATTTGCAGATATCGCAGTACGGTTCACGTGCCTAGAGTAGAAGCACAATAATGTTGCGTTGATTCAGCAAATGACAAAGATATCAGCATGATTGTAGTAGCTTATTAAGACCCACTGTCGTCGCAATCAAAATATAAGCTTAATAATTGTCCTAGTCTATACACACAACGCCTGCTGGATTGAACTGATATGGAAACAAACTAGCGAAACTGAAAGCAGCTTTTTATAGTCCCTGACCTTGATATATTGACACTTAAAATCAATGAAGATGAAGTTTTTGCATAAGAAGATATATTACAATTCTTCTTTAAATGACTCAGATACTATAAATATATACAATCTCCCACTTTGATATAGACACTTCAAGTCAATGGAGATGAAGTTTTTGTTTAAGAAGATAATTACAATTCTTCTTTACATGGCTCACATATTATAAATATGTACAATCCCTGACCTTGATATGGACACTTTAAATCAATGAAAATGAAGTTTTTGCATAAGAAGATATATTACGATCCTTCTTTAAATGACTCGAATATTATAAATATGTACAATCCCTGACCTAGATATTGACACTGTAATCAAATACAGGAAAATAAAGTTTTTGCACTAGAATTATCTAAAATGAATTCTCATTCGATTTTAGCGGTGCAACAAGAACGTCAGCCGAACTCGTTGCGTTTGCCTAAAGGACTAGAAGATCACGAGTTTTTAAAAGTGCCTGGGAACGAGTTTCTGAGCAGTCTTATAATAGCTGAACCTTATCGAGAGTTCGCTCTGAGGCCCAGCTACCCGAGTCCCTACGCGGGACAAGAATACTTCACAATGTTGCGTAGCCCGCACGAAGAGAACACCTGCGAGGCTGCTGCCCGTTTATTATTCATGGCTGTGAGATGGGCCCGCAATATACCTTCGTTTGTCAATCTGCCTTTCAGAGATCAAGTAATACTATTGGAAGAAGGCTGGCGGGAGTTGTTTATACTTGGTGTTATACAAACGAACTTGTCGATCGAGGTAGCACCGCTGCTTGCGTCAGCCGGCATGCACGTGGACAACACGCCCGCCGAAAAGATTGTGACTACCATGGGGGATATACGGCTACTGCAGGAGATCACAGGAAGGTTTCGTGCTCTGCATGTGTGCGAGGCTGAACTGGCTTGTCTCAAAGCGGTGGTCCTTTTTAAATCAGGTAGAACTGGATTATTGCGTGACCAAGGCTGCCTCTGGTATAAATAGACTTATAGAAAATCAAGTACTGTTGTTTTAATAAATGAATTGCAATGTCTCGTCCAATGCAAAAACTTTATCTTGGTTGATTTGAATAAATTGTCAATGTCAAGATCAGGGATTGTACTTATTTACAAAAGAAGTGCGTTATACCTTCTTATGCAAAAAGTTTGTCCTCACTGATTTAATGTGCCTATATCAAGGTCAGGGACTGTACATATTTATAATATTCTAGCCATTTAAAGAAGAATTGTAATATATCTTCTTATGCAAAAACTTCATCTTCATTGATTTAAAGTGTCTATATCGAAGTGAGAGATTGTATATTTTTATAATATTTGAGTCATTTAAAGAAGAATTGTAATATATCTTCTTACGCAAAAACTTCATCTTCATTGATTTAAAGTGTCTATATCAAGGTCAGGGATTGTACATACTCATAATATTTGAGTCATTTAAAGAAGAATTTCAGAGTAAAGTTTTACGCAAAATCCTTACCTTCGTGGACTAAAAGTTTTCAATTTAAGGTCAAGGATTGTACAAAAGTGCAATATTTGAGTAATTCGAAAAGGAATCGCAAGATGTCTTCTAATGCCAAAAGTTAACCTTCGCTACTCTATGCACTACCATTTAGCCGGCAAGTAACTATTCCAAGAAAGCCTATAAATTTAACAAGATGGAGTTTCGTAAGAAAGCAGAACAAGCTCCGATCTTGACACAGTAGTTTCAACATTCATACCGTCTTGACTATATCCTTAACTCATTCTACCCTTTTTCTTTGCAGATCTGCGTGGCCTAGGAGACCCGCAAAGGATTGAAGTATATCAAGACCAGGCGCAAATCATGTTAAACGACTACGTACGTCGTCACTATCCGGGACAACAAGTGCGTTTTGGAAAACTACTACTTAACCTTCCTACATTACGAATGATAAACACGAAGACAATCGAGACGTTGTTCTTTAGACAAACAATTGGAAGTGTGGCAATTGAGAGCCTCTTGCGCGACATGTTTAAGAGATAGGAATAGAGTGAATGTGCAGGGTGAAAGGCGTGATTCTTCAATGCTTGATTAGTGATAACATTGATATTCAAAGAGTCAGGTCAGGGATTGTAGATTCTTATAATAAGAGAGTGCGGCTTTAAACTATTAAAGTTCTAATGCAAAAGTTAATCTTTGTACAGTGTGGACGGCGTGATTGTTCAACGCTTGATTAGTGATAACATTGATATTCAAAGAGTCAGGTCAGGGATTGTAGATTCTTATAATAAGAGAATGCTATAAACAATACAAGTTCCAATGCAAAAGTTAATCTTTGTACAGTGTGGAAGGCGCGATTGTTCAATGCTTGATTAGTGATAACATTGATATTCAAAGAGTCAGGTCAGGGATTGTAGATTCTTATACTAAGTGAGTGCTTTAAAAGTTCTAATGCAAACGTTAATCTTTATTGATTTAAAGTGTCTATATCAAGTTCAGAGATTGGACACGTTTGTGATGTTTGAGTGATTTAAAGAGGAAGTGCATTGTATCTTCTTGTACAAAAACTGCATTTTCAATGATTTAAGTAGTCAAAAGAAAGGTCAGGGATTGTAAATATTTACAATTTTTGAGTCATTTAACCGAGAATTGTAACATATCTTCTAACGCAAAAATTTCACCTTTATTGACTTAAGGTGTCTGTATCAAAGTGGGGGATTGTATATTTTTATAATATTTGAGTCATTTAAAGAAGAATTATAATATATCTTCTTATGCAAAAACTCCATCTTCATTGATTTAGTGTCTATGTCAAGGTCAGGGGTTGTACATATTTAAAATATTATAAAAGAATTGCAATATATTTTCTTATGTAAAACTTGAGCGTCATTGAGTTAGACTTAATCCCCTTAGTGATGATAAAAATATTTGAAGAAAACATATTTACAAGTCGTAAATATGCTATCAGAAAGATGGGATTGAAAATTTTATGTTGACTATGTCAGCTTGGAATTAGATACCAGGTTTTATTGATTTGCTTTTTAGTTTTTTACGAATCATGGGTATCACAATGACGTCAAGGTGGTTGATGTAAAAGAACGATTGTAAGTTCCTGTAACAATCACTTGATTTTTCAATGAGCCAGCAAATAGAGACCAAACTATTTTACATCTGCTACCTTGACACTGTAAGTGATAATCAGTACTAATTAGTGCCTTATACTACAGTAGTACCTTCAATATGTTGCAGAGATTTTTCCAGAATCGGTTTAGTCAGATATCTATCTAATCTGCACGCATAATAACCTGAAATAAAGTGTTTCATTTTGAAAATGTACACAAAAATTGACATCTGGCTACCAGCCTACCAGCATCAATAGATCTCACAGAAAAAGTTTTTGGCAGTGAAATTTAGAACTATATACCCTTTTAAGAAGAGCAAACAAGTTAAACTTTTCATACTTGCAGTTGTTGTTGTGGTTTTTAATCATAAACAAGAGTACTACAGAAATCATTAAAGAAATAAAGACCATTTTCTCATGACAACAAAAGAGTATTTTGTTGTACAGTCAAACCTCTACTAAGCAAACGCCTTTGGGAACTGGCTGAGGTGTTCGCTGCAAAGTGGTGTCTGTTTAAGAGAGTTTATCATAATAATATTTTGTTGATTGAAGGGGCAATTGGAATCTGGGATATGTGTCCATTTAAAAGAGGTGGCTGCTTAAGAGTAGTAGTAGAGTAGATATCTTTATTTCAACACGCTAACCATTGACAACCTAGGCTGATTTCCACAAGGGCCTCTATTTTCACTAATAGAGGTATGACTGTACTAAATATTTTGGAGTGATCACTTGTACATAATAATTTTAATACTGTTCATGTTTAAGGTATTATAATCCAATACAAGATTATGAAAAAGCAAACACTGTTTGGTACATATATAATTCACCAGTATTAAAAGATGGCGGCTGGTCGATTCTACCTGAACCCTTTGCAGTTCTAAAATGTTTCAAGTGACAGTTGAGGAATTTTGCCTGAACGGCATCAAGCTACAGAAGGTTCGTTTTCTCGTTGACAAAGTTGTTGATTCAAGGCGATGTGACTTCTGGTACTTTTATCATGTATAGAAACATTCCCACAAAGGATCATGGTACTAGAATCAACATGCTGCCATCTTTTTACTGTAGTCTGCTACATCACAGAGCACAACTAAAAAGTATTGTCTTGCAGTAAAATCCAAAAAAAGTGTTCTCCGGTGATAGAAAGCAGTCCAAATGCAAACAGAATGATTCAAGTTGCTTCAAACCACAGTTACATTGCCACGATTCTCTTTATTCAACAAGAAATTCGTTCAAACTCTCCATGTATACATGTGTCCATAGAGCATGTATGTACATGAACTTCCTTCACTGAAAATTAGAGCCCGAACCATGTTCCCTCGTAAGCCGACTACTATATGATCTAGAGACTAAATTCCATGTGTCCATATAACGATCCATACACATAGCTAGACATTTCTACAATTACATTCAAACAGATGACATTACTTGCAAAACTGAAGAACCCATGAATGCATCTAGTATGATCCAAAGGCCTCCGTTTGACAAGTAAAATCATCAGGTGTTAGACAGAGTTGAACAAATAATAGAGTTCATTGGAGTGCACAGCCAGTCAACAAATAAACAAGAGATATTAGAGGTAGCGCATTAGCAGGCAAAATTTCCATGACGAGTAAAGTTTTCAGGCATTAGACGAAGTAAAAGAAGTAGGAAGGACGTAACGCAACTGAAAATATAACAGGGATAACCAAATTTAAAAACCAAGATTCAAATATGCATTTACCTGTTCAGAATTATCTAAAGAGCTTCCAGGCCTGTATATACATTTCCTAAAACATTTCTCTGACATTTTCTACACAAAGAGAGCAAAACTATGGTAGTCAGAAGCGGATAAACGGGAAGGCTGACTGGGCTACAAGCAGGGGGCTGCGGATTTGAAATTCCCAGGGGGAGGGGCGTCGAAGTATTTAGTTTAAATAATGTTCAAGGTTCGGGGGTAACCGGGAGTCCAATCAAAAAAACAGCCAGAGGCCTGGGGTACCCTTCACCCGTCTCTGAAAGTAGCAAATTTTTTCTTGACGACTTTGTAATTTCTTCAAAATATTTGCCTGCTAACCGTCCACGTTTCACTTCGCAAGCAAAAAAAGAAGAGAATAAGTATAATTCAATACTGACTTGAAACGACAGACCGGCACTTTTAAAATTAAAATGGAAGCAAAAAGTGTTCAGCCAAAGTTTTTGTTTTTTCTAGAGAAGACAACCTCACTTTTCGTTCAAGATACTCTCCTTTAAAAGTACAAGCAAGAAGAAGAATATAAGTCAGTCAAAACTGTGTTGACAGACAATAATATCAAACAAACGTTTACCTGAATTAATTCCTGAGCGCTGGCCAAGGCAACTTGTTGCTTAATTTCGGCTAAAAGTTGTTCTCTTTGGACATTATCTTGCCTTTCACTCGATGAAGGATAGTCAAAACTACTCATTTCTTTTTAAAAAGGACAAAAAGACGGACAAGGTAGTGAAAAATACAAAAAAAAGTTGATAAACGTGTTCTCAAATTTTTAAAAATTAAATGTCCAACTCGTCTCAGCCTTTCACGTGCGGACCGCGTGCTTCCCGCCACTTTTCATCCCAAATTCCCTAGCGACAACCTAACAACGGGCCGACGGCTTCTTTTTTAGCCTTTTTCCCATTCAACCAATTTAAAACGCATTTAAACGCTCACATGAGATAACTATGAAAGGTTACAGCTGTCCAAAGCAATTATTCTGAGAGTCTGAACGCTATTTCAAAGATTTTGATTGGTTTTATCCCAAATGACTAAAATTGCGTTTACATAAAGTATCTCAACTTCTTCTCGAATTTCCAATATGGTGGACGTTAATGAAGAAAAGTGCTTCAGACAACTCGAGGATGTGGGATGTCCTGCTGACATAGCTACCATGAAATGGTCTCCGAAGATGGATCTTATAGCAATCATAACAATCGAAGGAGCTGTTTGGTTAAACAGGCTATCCTGGCAAAGAGTTTGGACCTTGCGTTCACCCGACTACAAAGCCTTATCTCTCGCTTGGCGACCGGATGGTAAAGTAATTGCAGTAGGTTTGGATAATGGGAAAGTTCATTTGGTCAACGTTGAGAACAGTGAATGCCTCCACGAGTACAAGGTGGGGGCAAAACCAGAATTTTTAACTTGGGTGTCCACCCCACCCTCCAGGGCTGCAGGGCACTCACCAATATTCACAGAGAAGGGCAACAAGTTTCTACCCCCCTTGCCCCAGCTACCAACTTCAGGCTCAACAACATTAACTGAAGGGAAAACTCGAGATGGGCCATGGGATCCAAAAAGACTAAATGAGCTCACAGGCAGTTTGAGCTTCCTCGTTATTGCCGACGAACATTCTGTCGTCACACTATTGGTGCACGGTTTGCTTCCTATTGGTCGAGTAAACATCGTTAACCTTAACGAGCCCACTCCAAAGTGCCGTATACTTGGCGCCTCTCTTGATGCCAGGATCCAATTTGCCACAATTGTTATGCAGACAAGTGATTCGTTAGATTTCTCGAACAGTTTGGTTTCCATAGTAACATTTGATACCATGCTGTTTAGCTCGAGGTCCGAGGAAGTTGAGGTGTTGTCCTTGAAATACGGGCAAATTTCTAGCATTTTGTCGTACTTTGAAGGCACATTTCAGGCAATGTCCGAGGCATGGGAAGATATACTACTCGAGATAGACTCCCAGCTACAGAAGTACGAGGAAAGTTTGGCTCCAAACACTAGCGTGTCCGAAGAATTCCTTACGCTTTTCACCTGTGGAACTGCCAGTCCTGAATTGCAAATGTTCCTTGTGAATGATCTCACTGTCAAAGGTTTGTTTTGAATGACAAACCCTTTAATATACTTATTTAATCCATCACTTTGTTATTTTACTTTATCTTATGCCAAACAATTTTACTCTTCATTGTTTTGATGTGACATGACAAGATGATATATCTTCTTTGCATGGACTTTTCATGACCAATTTAGAATTCAGTGAAGCTATATGGTATTTAATATGTCTGTCTGCATATTTAATCTAGGCTATTTATTTCACAGCAGTTGTACATAGTATTAGTTTTCCTACATGGCTTATCCTAACCCACCTTGTCAAATTTCTGTGAGAGAAAAAGGTTTTCTCCAAGAAGACACTAATGGTTTAAACTATTGAAATAAGATTCAAGGGTCTCTGTTGACGCGTGAACTTGCCTTGTAATTGTCCTACAGAAATCCTCTGTTTATATTCGTTAGGTTTGAAGAAACTCGGCAAGGCAGTAGAAGGCTCTTATTTGAACATCCAAACCTTGGCAATGAAGAACTTGCAAACAGCCAGCAATGCGTTGCTGTTTCATCTTAACGATTTGATGGGCATGGCAAAGTGGAACGAGCACTTTGGTATTTTGGGTCTATCCGACGCCATGGTGGCCGATTGCTTGAAAATACTGGGATCACTTATGCTGAAGACACAAGAATTACTGAGCGTTATTGAGAACGCTTTGCAAAGTTTCATTGCGTTCTTTAAATGGCTGTACTTGGTGATTTTGCAGCTTCTCGAGGAAGAAGTCCCTGGCTTTGTCAAATGCACCAACCAAGATGATGTGTCACTAGTGGCTGAGTTTCTGCATTACCAACTAGGTCAGCGAGATAAAGGCAAAGCCAGGTTCAGTATGGAACGTGTCGGACAGTACCTCAAGAAAGAGCCATTGGTTTTCAAGGTTAATAACTCAGAAAATGTTTGGCAAAAGTTTTTGGAGACTTGCCCAGAGTTAGGCAACTCTTCGTGTATTTTCAAAGTGGATCCCGAGAAATCGTTGGTGACACTTTATGATGAGCTTACATCAAGTATTCAGCAAACATTTCAGAAATTAATCCACACTACTGAGCAAGCCCTATCTTGCAACCTTCAAATACCACTAGTCTCTTGTACATCTGAGGTAAAGGCTAAAGTTTGTCAATTTTCCAACGACGGTGCATCCCCATACCACTGGATCGCAATACAGGATGTCTCAGAGAGGCTCCAACTTGTTCGTTTGAAGAAGTGTGAGGGGGTTCTTGTGGCTGAGGGGGCTACAGTGGGATTCTACGAGGTAGATATGAACAATGATGGCCAACGAAGGATAAGTGTGGTTGATTTTGGATTTTATGATGAGACGACTCTGACTGTTTTGTTGCGACGGCATGGTACTAATGATGATACTGAAGATTTGTTGACGCAGTACAAATTCTCGACTCTAGAGGATTCCCAGTTTAAACATTTAATGAGGAGTCAAGACCAGAGCTATGATACAATGGCTGCAAGTTTGACAAATTGCTGTATCAAGTCTCTACAACGCAGAGGTTTGGCACGAATGAAGGCAGTTAAATTAGCTGTTAGTGGGTCACGAAAAGTTTCCTGCGTGCTGTCGACATCGCGAACTCGAGTTAAGCTATTTGATATGAATGCGGATGAAGAAGAACTAGATGATACTATAGATGATCTTCAATCTAGTGCCATGTCAACAGATAGTGCAGTGTAGATTAGTTTCAGTGAGCTTTGTGTGACAGCAAATGGCGGTGAATTTCACAAGTTTAGACACTTACAAGAACAAGCAACTTATTATCCCTGTTTTTCATCAAATACAAGACTGCTGCATGAAAAGAATTAGCACCATTTTCTCATGGCAAACACAAGTTGACCACCATATGTTATCATCCAATAGTGTTTAGCGCTTAAAATAAAACCCACCTACACCTAGATTATTCATCTGCATGTGATTGTAACTTTCTTGGAAGCCTTGAACATATTTAGACTAACATATTTTTTAAATAAATTTAAATGCCATTGCTTTTCATTAAGACTTTTGTTTTCTTCATGTTACTGCAATCTTCTGCACAGTGAAAGCATAGTCACTGGAGGTATGGTTGGGAAACTTTAACAAAGTCTTCTCTTCCATCTTTTGCTTATGTTATTGAAATATTGCTAAAGCCAAGTTTCTGAACCATATCTATACATGCAATGTAAGATAGCTATTCTGTCACTCAAGAAGAAGTTTTGGTAGTGAAAAATCACTATCAACTAGCCCAGGTTATCGACTACGGGCGGGGTTTAAATCACAGCAACAAGCTTGCCCAGTACATCTCTTACCGGGCATGACTGGGAAAGCATCTGTAATACCATTAGCTATTGGCTGGCCTCCTATCAGTATATCATATCCATTCATTGAAACGGTAAGGAGTAGAATTTCAGTACATTGCAACAAAGCTTCTCCTTGACGTTCCTCACATGTTTTTAGGTACTCTCGCAAATTCCTTGCCAAGATAGAGGGAGATACATCCGGTGGAAAAAGGTAATAAGGTATCTGCCTGCTTAGTTTTCCTATGTAAGGATCTTCAGAACCGGTCAATGCGTCATAGCCATCCATGTCTCCCAAGTAAGTGATCGCTGGTAGGTCGATTCCTGGAGAAATGTAGAAATTCAGGAATATTGGTTATATCATAATGAGTAAAGATATGAACACTGGTGACTGCCAAACAGGGGCATTCAGAGGGGGGGGGGGAAGGGCAAAGGGGGAAATTTTCCCTGGGCTTAAAGGGGGCCCACAAATGCACAGCGCACGTAAAGTATACTTTACCTTGTTGAAATTTTATTCATTTGTAAAAACTATTAAATATTTTTACACCTTTGTACGGTAGATACGGTACAATAGA
>JAODVM010411877.1:0-10393 GCA_025400095.1 Phenganax marumi
GTATTTGCATCACTCTACCCTGAATCAGGGTACCCAGGTAGACGAATGTAAGAATGATACTGAACTAAGAGAGGTGTCATCAAAAATGAGTCAATGACATCTACTTATAGTGTTATTTTTAAATAAGGCAATACGAACCGGCAAAGTTAATTGTCGTTCAATACCCGACCGATCATCACACCTTGGCAACCTGTCGTTGCTAACATAGTTGCTAGGCTTTGATAGTCAGTAATGTCGCCATTACCGATGACCGGTATGTTTACTGCTTGGACAATTTCAGCGATGTCTTCCAAACGACAAGGTGTTTGATAATGTTCTGTCCAATGCCTGCCATGGACCACTAGTGCATCGGCGCCACTATCTTCGGCCATGCGTGCCACATCATAATTATTGTTATCACCACTATAGCTATCAACACGGATTTTAATGGTCACCGGCAAGCCACTGGCTTGAATTAATTTACCCAGTTGTGAGGCTTTACTGAGCAACTTAGACCCACAGCCCTTTTGGCGAATCTTGGGCATAGGGCAGCCACAATTCAGATCTAACAAATCAGCGTTGGATTGTGCTGCAATTTCACTGGCTTGAGCCAGATATTCAGGCTGATTGCCGCTTAACTGCCAGCACAAACACGCTTCCTGAGCGCCGCGGTGAATATAGCGTTGAGCACGTTGCCCACCTTGTGCGATCTGCCTGGCTGATTGCATCTCGGTACAGCTATAGGCAATAGCACCAAATGACCAGATTAACTCACGAAAAGGGGCGCAGCTAATCCCAGCCAAAGGCGCCTGGATTAAATTGGTCTTAAAAGAGAATTTCCCTATTTTTAAAGGAGTTACACAAAATTCACTCATTTTTTTGCTGCGCACTTGATTGCGCTTTAAATAAACAGTATATTTTTAATAGATCCTAATGTGGTCAAAATGGTAATAAAAATAGACAAAGGAGTGTCCATGAAAAAGTCCTTATTACTTGTCAGTATGTTCAGTGCGAGTCTGACATCAACAGCGTTTGCTGCTAATAATGCACTATCTGAGCAAGCCCTCAGTACCATTAAGCAACTTGCTGCCAAGCCGAAGTTGGTACAAGCAGTGACTAAAATCAATACCCAGCGTCAAGCCGATGGGCGTAAGGTGTTGAGTGCTAACAAAAAACAGTGGAAGCAAGAGTATGTGCAAAAGCAAGGGAAACTGATCACAGCGATGACCAAAAGCCCATTGGTAAAATGGCTCAATGCACAAGTGAAGCAAAGTGACGGCAAATATCTTGGTGCATTAGTGTTGGATAGAAAAGGTAATAATGTTGCACAAACCTATCTCACTAAAAACTACAGTCAATCCAAGCGGATAATCTGGCGCAAAGTCAGCAAAGCTGCCGATGCTACTTATGTCAGCCGTGCGCGTACCGATAAACAGTCTGGCCAACGTGTTAGCACCGTCAGCGTACCGGTGGTTGGTGCCGATAAACATGTTATTGGTGCCCTGGTGATGAAGGTTGCGCTCAGCCATTAATACCCGTTTGCTGCGTTAGGTGATGCCCTAAACACAGTCAAAGACCTCAATCCCGACGGCTCCCCTTTGATTGTGTATGTGGCCCTGTCTCTCCATGTTCGTTATCTGACGCAGCGCCTTAAATGTGTTTTAAGATGAGCTCTTAGCGCTTGTTATAGGAAATAATAAGACACACGGATGTGTGGGGCAGCTAGAGCTCACCTTAAAGTATTTTTCTGTCAGCGCCTAAAAACGGGGCCAATTCACAATTGGCTAGCGATATATCGCACCTTTATCCACACCTTCATAATTTTTTACCTGCAAGTTCTTGATACCATGCTCTTGGCGTAATGTCTGGACGATATAGCGAGTGATACACTCCACTGTCGTATCATAGGGAATGATTTCGACCTGCTGTTGGGGTAAGTCCACCTGAAAAAAACCTTGTTGGCTTTGGTATGCAAATTGAATCATCTCAACACTATTGTGTTGATAATGTTTGATAATGTCTGCCTCACTGCCTAAATAAATATCTTGCCAACGTTGACACCAATATTGTTCCAAATCCAAGCGGCGGGTCTTGTGTTCAAAACACAATAACTTAGAGCGATGACCGTGGACAATACGTTGGCAGTTACCCTGGTGATGTTTGAGGCCATGGCTATAGTGGTAGTAACTACCGGTAGTTGCTTCAGGGCGAAATGACAAGCTTAAACCCTTAACATTATCGGGTAATGCTTGGTGTATATGCGTTTCGATATGTTGCTTAATACTGGGGATATCCACTTGTGGTGTATCTAAAATCGTGGTGGCCTGTTGTGGGGCCTGATAAAATAAAGGCAGGCCGCCACCATAATGTCCGGTGATAGTGTGATGGCAGGTATCCGTTTCAATATTAATACTGCTTAATTGGCTGGGAACAACAAATTGGTGATCAACCGTCTCATCAATCTTGTGTTTAATCATTTTTTTAATATGGCCAAAATCGTAGATCATGCCCTGATCGTTAAGCTCACCGCTTAGTTCAATGTCAATAATTAAGCTCTCACCGACTACACCACGCTGTGCATCCAGATAAGAAAAATCAATAGTCGAGAGATGTTCGACAAATAAAGTTGTCAGTTGTGCCATGGCGTATTAGTCTTATAAAAATGTGGCAGCTATAGTAACCTGAGTAAGACGGTTTTGGTAGAGAGAGGGTCAGAATGTCCAGCATAGTGATTAAACACGCACGTATCGTCAATGAAAGCCAGATTGTTGAACGTGATGTGCTGATTGAAGGCGAGCGTATTGAGAAAATTGCCAAAACCATCAAAATACCTAAAAATGCTACCGTGATCGATGCCAAAGGTAAGCACCTGCTGCCCGGTATGATTGATGATCAAGTGCATTTTCGTGAACCGGGCTTAACGCACAAGGCAGAGATTAAAACCGAATCACGCGCAGCGGTAGCCGGTGGTATTACCACCTATTTTGAAATGCCCAATACCACACCGCCAACCACGACAGCCGCGGCATTGGAAGCTAAATACCAGCTAGCCGGAACTAAGTCTGCTGCTAACTTTGCATTTTACCTGGGCGCCTCTAACGATAACCTGGAGGATATTAAAGCACTCGATCCACAGACGGCCTGTGGCATTAAAATTTTTATGGGTGCCTCCACCGGCAACATGTTGGTGGATGATCATGATGTGCTTGAAGCCATCTTTGCCAATGCGCCCATTATTATTGCCACCCACTGTGAAGATACTCCCATGATTCAAGAGCAAGAGCGCAAATACCGCCGCTTGTACGGCGATGATATTCCCATGTCGTGTCATGGGGAGATCCGCTCGCGTGAGGCCTGTCTGAAATCGAGCACCTTGGCGACCCAACTGGCACGTGATAACAATGCTAAGTTGCATGTACTGCACCTCACCACGGCTGATGAATTACCATTGTTTGTGCCAGGCCCTATAGACGGCAAATTGATTACAGCCGAAGTATGCGTGCACCACCTGGTATTTAATGATCGAGACTATGCTACCTTGGGAACATTGATTAAGTGTAACCCGGCCATTAAGACCGCCAATGACCAAATTGCGTTACTCGAGGCACTGCAGGAAGGGCGTATTGATATTATCGCTACTGACCATGCACCGCACACCTGGGAAGAAAAGCATCAGCCTTACACCAAGGCGCCATCAGGTTTACCATTGGTACAACATGCTTTACAAAGTGTGCTGGAGTTTTATCACGATGGCCATTTGCCCCTGGAAACTATCGTGGAAAAAACCAGCCACAACGTGGCCAAGCGCTTTGATGTTGACCAGCGCGGTTATATTCGCGAAGGCTATTATGCTGATGTGGTACTGGTTGATCTTGATGCAGAAGAGACTGTCAGCAAAAAATCTTTGAAATACAAATGCGGTTGGTCACCGTTTGAAGGCAAAACTTTTCGTTCCACTATCGACACTACCATTGTCAATGGCCACTTAGCTTACCATGACGGTAAGCTCACGCGCGCCACGCCAGGCAAACGGGTTACTTTTGCTCGTGAGAGTAAGTGATAATTTACCCAAAAGAACAACAGAATCCAGCGTTCAAAGCCTACAGACGTTTTTCGCCATTAACGAGACCGCCTTAGCCAACCGCTCGTGTGTGATTATCTTGCATTTTTATGTGACGTTTCATTAAATAAATAAGCATATTTTTTATTAATTTAAGGTTGGTTATGGCTGCTGGGGCAAGAGAGCTCAGATGGGATGGTGCGCCTTTGGTAAAATTGGCTTCATGGTTACGGACAAGTAAGAAGATGTCAGTTGCTCAATATTGGCAAAGTGTCCGTAACACGATAGTTAACAATGCTGAATGTAAGGATAAGGAAGCATTTAAGACGCTGGTGGAGCATTTAGCGAATCAAATGCGTCAAACGTTGGACAAGCTGGTTTATGAAACTGGCGTTGCAGATAGCCCGGGTTCCAGTACCTTTGCCACGCCCAGTCCGTCAGGGTACTCTGTTGCTAGGTTGCAGACACCGGTAGCGACTAGAGCATCTTCAACCGATGGCTCGTTCAGTGGTCGTATCGCCGCGGCAGCCAGCGCTGCTGCCGCTTCTGCTTCTGGAGCGGCGTGCCGGTTACAATTTACGCCAACTTCTGCTGCCTCTTCTGCAGCGGTCAGTTGTGTGACACCAGGGTCCGGCTCAGGTTGATGATGTGTTGGATTGGTCAGAGATAGCTTGTGCACAATTTAAGCTTCAGGTTGCCGTATTACAGCTTTGGTTTCCTTGGGAAAAAGTGGTGCCATGGTTAGCGGATTTATGGCTTGACCTGTTGCAGAAAACTTTGGCGACAAGGTTACTTGAAGCGGAGGGTAAAACGCCTTCTGGCACTGATTTAGATAAATTACAAACCCATCTGCAGGCCACTGTTGCACTAAGGACGCAGCGTGACTTATCCGGTCGTGGCAAAGCTGAACAAGTGGCCGGACAGCAATTTTCAGATTTGTTGGCAGGGAAAGTACACTTTGAGGAACGAAATCAACAGTCGGGCGAGTCGCAGCAATATAAATCTGTTTCTGGTGGCTATGCAGGTAAGAAGAGTCAATGGTTATTCTCCTCACCGTTATTTTTAACATTGCGGGCAGTGAGTTGTTTTGCGCGTCATGTTGCTCTGCCAGAATCGCTGACCCATAACGCCAAATTTTTATCTTGGGTGGTGGGTATGAGTGGTGCCTCACCCGGAGTGTTGGCTTGTTTTGTCTCCACGGCCACAGCAAAACATGATGCTGCTGCGAATGTGTTTTTGCGCACTGCTGCGACGACTGATCTGCTCATGGAGGAAACTAAGCGCACTTGTGAGGTGTTGGCTGCTATTGAACACTCGGACATGGTGTGTGACCATGCTACAAAACTTGCGATGACTGGCCGAACGGATGCAGTGCTTAAGTCACAGCAAGAGATTTTTGAAACCGCTATTACCCAAATGTTTCCACTGCTAATGCAGCGATGGCATTGTGGCTTGGATGAGCCAGATAATTGGTTAAGCGCTTTACGTACAATGGTACACACTAGTAATTATCGGCAGCCATTAGTGCCTGTTGTTGATGCTCCGGCAGCTTCTGCCGCGGCTAATGCTTCTATATTGAACAAGCCCAGTGATGATCGAGCACGGCGCATGGTGGCGCGTATGCAGAAGATGATGCCGCTTGGTGTGGATCAGTCTGAAGAGCAAGAAGGTATCGATGCAGTGTCCTTGCCGATGACCACGGATTGTTCTCCCGTCAGATTGGAAATGATATTGGCATTGTGGTTTGAGTTGGGGGTAGGTCAACGGGAATTTGCGGGTGATGGTCTATTAGCACAAGTTGCGGTGCATGGTGTTGGGGTATTGCCACAACTTTGGTTGCGACATTGCGATGATCCGGTTGATGAGCGAGTGCAACCGTGGTTAAGTGCTGTAGTTGATTTGTTTGCTTTGCCTCAGCGTAGTACAAGTTCAGCAGGAGAAAGATCGGTCATTCTTGGGTTACGTTGCCAACTGATGCAAGCGGTATTGACCAAATCCTGGAACACTGAGCGCTTGGCAGCAGAGCTTAATGCGGCAGACTTTCAACACTACGACGATGCCCATGATCACCGTGTGATATTTTTGCGCCTACTGGCAGGTGTGGCCTCTATGTTAACCAATGCAAGTGCTGTTGAAAAAGCTATGGTGCAGCGCTTAATGATATTAGAGTGGGAGCGCGTTGCAGGTGCCGATGCAGAGGCCTTTCCTAAAGCCTCTCCTCAAGCGCGGCTGGCAGCCTTGGGTCGGGCCGTTGTCAGAATCATTACCGGCACCCATGACCGACCAGTAATCAATTTACGTGAGTTATTTCCAGACAATATGTTAGGTAAACGCGGCCTGACAGAACTTGACCGGCAGCGTTTTATTGCGTTTCTAAGCTTTGAAGGTATAGCTGCGGGCCGTTTTTTTGCTTCTGATTTACAGTTATTGTTTCAAATGGCGCCTCAAATCTGTGCGAATCTCTGGCACCGTATGGTGACTGCTGTTTTGGATAAAGACGATGCGTTATCTCAACCAGCCATAGCAAACATGATACACCATGGCGTTCCTGGTCGAGATGCTAAGCCGGGCATAGCTGATACCTTGTTTGGAGTGCGAAGGAGCAGTGGAAGTTTAACCCTGGTTAAGCAAGCTCACAGCCTTGATTTTTCGCATATCCACGCCCACCCGGGAGCGGTATCACTTAGCCTGAATGGACAAGTACTATGGACGTTGTTTTAACGCTTGTTAAAGATGACACCTGGTGTCGATCCGCTTCAATATTTGCGTGATTGTCTTAGGGCTGTGCAGGATAGTGGCCGTTTGGCGATTTGTTATTAACACCGAGTCAGCGTGATGCATGGTTATATCAGCTATTAGATCAGATAGAGCATAACCCTGATGTTGCGTTGCATTTATTGCAGCGTGAATTGATTTCGTGGTGTCGTAAAATGGCACGAGATCGTGCGGATGAAGAGTGTCTCTATCCTGATGACCCTGCTGTGATCCAGGCATTTGCGGCAGCTTTAAAGGCAATGGTTCGTGAGAACTGGTATGGTAGACAACGTTGGCAAGACGTGTGTGGCACTTCACGCTGTATCGTACCGGTAGTCAGGGGGCTTGCCGGAGTAGCTTGCATGGTGGCAATAAGTATGACGCTTGCCTTTAGTCTACGAAATCCCGGTACACCCAAGCCGCTTCTGGATGATATGCAAACGATAAGCTGTGTATTGGCTGGCCTGGCACTGAATTCTTCATCATTGCTTGCTGTACTTTACAACCGATTTGGCATGGGGGGTTGTTGGTCACGGTTTTTAGAAGATCATGGTGGTGCAGAGGCATTGATTAAATAGTTAGCCTATAGGTTGGCAGCATTAGGTTTGAGTCCGTCGGCAAGCTGTCCGTGGAGTTTGTGTTGTCAGCGTCAGCCAAGCAATCTTTTCCAGGGTTTGGTAGCAAAGATGCTGGGTGCTTTAGCCTTGGTTGTGGCCTATGGATTTGGTCTGGATGGAGGCGTTACTGCAATCACTGGCGAACCTCATGCCGTTGTCGATTTTGCTATTGCAGAGACCAGTTGGGTATTGATGTGGATGGCCCTATCTACCGCAGGTGTGCAATTATTCTTTTATCTGATAGCAAGATGCCATTTTACCCCAAATGGCGTTAATGCAGGAGATACACCATTACTAGCTAGTGGTACTGCGCATGCCTCATCTGCTGGTGCTCATGCACCGTCAGTGGAGTTGCCATCACGATCAGGTCCTGCTGCTGGTGGCGCTCCGCCAGTAACCGGTCAGCGTAGTGGTGGCCTGACAAGAACAACTGTTGGTCAGGTGGCCAATGTGTTATTGCCAGGTATTGAGGATACCACCACTGATAGTCCAACAGGCCCGCTAATAATGCCAGATTGATTTAATGTTAAGATAATGATTGACATTTAAGTATATGTTAAATTAAGATTTTAACTGGAAAAACAAATGGCGGGAGATGACCAATGAAAAAATTTGTATTTGCAGCAGTTGCCGTAGTGTTAGTGGCTTGTGCAACCATTTTTACCTTTGCTGATGCTGATTCATTGGCAGGTGGTTTTCAATTACAAGGTGAAAGCTGTCCGGCAGGTGAATTCTGGCTTAATGGTAACTGTATCAAGTAGCACTTAAGTACATTAAAAAGGGCCATTAGGCTCTTTTTTTGTCCATAAGATTTCGATAAATATCGCTAGGAATTTACTGTGCAAGCGAGTCGTTCACTATCAATACTAGAGCGTCTACGCAAGGGAATTGCGGCGCGGTTTACGCGCAGTGGTAGTGCTGCATCTGCATCTATTGGCGCGGGAGCAAACTTCAAAATTGTGAAAGAGGTGTTGTTGGTTGACATCGATGCGCATGCTCGCTGTTCATCACTTGATGACCTTTACCAAAAATGGGCGCTTTGCTGGCTTACGGATGCCTTGCTGGATGCCTGGGGTCAGGCTTCAGAAAAGGAGATTTGTGATTTTGTCACAGAAGCCTCACGCCATTATGTTACACAAATTCAGACCTTTTTAGTCCCTGGCTCTCCTGATAAGAAAATATTATTGCCCAATGGTGCTAGCTTAACGTTTACGCAACTGTGCGATACGGTAGCAAAGATCATGCGTCTGTGGTTTGCGGCAATTCCGGAACTTTATG
Organism: Phenganax marumi; assembly: GCA_025400095.1. NCBI lineage: Eukaryota > Metazoa > Cnidaria > Anthozoa > Malacalcyonacea > Clavulariidae > Phenganax > Phenganax marumi. The sequence goes on from JAODVM010411877.1 coordinate 8,689, forward strand.
CCATTTTGCATGCCAGTCTCATGCCGCAATTAATGCATTTGAGTTGCTCATTGGTTGTTGCTGACCTGTGGCTCAGTGACGCCACAGATGATATAGGCGCGACGATGAAAAAGCTCTCAAGGTGTTCTGATACGCTATGTGGCAAAACGGACGATTTATTGAATTTGGGCCGGATATCAGGTTATGACAAGTGTTTGACATTACAACAAATCCGCCTGGTGATGGCCTACCGTCAAATGATGGGGGCTGATGCAATGCAAGTGCCTCAACGTATCAATGTGCTATTAGGCTGGTTGCCGGTGCTGTGTGGGTTGGAAGGACTATGGGCACGTATCACCAAAGGAAAAAGCATAGCGGAAGGATTGCCACTTCAATTGGCGAATGGGCAATTATTGCAACAAATCGATGTTGCTGAGGCTGAGCAAAATAAGCGAATCATCACAAATTATCGCGGCGTGTTGAAAAAACTACAAGCACTGATCACGATTTTTTTATCACCGACTAAAGTGTCATTTGATCCGGACGCGGTTGAGAACGACATTAGTTTACTGCAGTGCATGGGGCAGTATCTTTTACATCATAATACACAGGCTATCGAAGCTACTGCAGATCGGCTTGTTATTTGTGCTAAGGCATTGCATGCTACCGGTTTGGAAACGCTGGGTGCTGGTACAATAGACCACTTAGAGGCGGTGGCTGACAGTGTGGAGAGCACGTCGGTTATGCCGTTGCGCTCAGTAGCCCAAGTAACACCAACTACAGTGGTAGAAATAATTGATATTATCCCATGGTCAGTTACACCGTTGTTATTGGTCAAAGGTGCACCGTCGCAAACATTAAAGTTACTGCTGCAGTCGCGTTTTGCTGCCGGGGAGTATCTGGCAAAATTTAAAGAGACATTGCCCAAAGAGCTTATAGCATCTCTAAAGGATACGCCCACATTGTTAAATCTGAATCTCAAAACACTAACCCAGCGTATAACGCAATTCTGGTCTAAGACGTTAGCATCGCCAGATAAGATGATATTGAAGAAACTCTATGAGCCATTATGCAGTGATTTCGCAGGAGAAGGTGCTGGTATTTGTGCTGCGGACCGACTGTTGCGGACTATGGCAGAGGTATTGCTTGAGCCGCTGGCAATGCACGAATCAAACCGCTGGTTGTTGTTGTCACTATTGGCGCTACAACCGGATGAAGATAGTGGCCATTTTAATGATGCTATGACGCGGTTTTTCTGTAATGATGGTGTGTTTGCTGCACTGTGGCAGCGCCAGGTATCGGTGATTTTCGGCACAGTTGCTGTTGTGCCTGGCCTTAAGACGGTGCAAAAGCATATCGCGACGAATAAAGCATGGTATTCCTGGACAGCGCCGCCCTACAGCAGACACATGCAACGTTTGCGTATCATTAATCGTGCTACAGCCAGGCAGGCATTACAAACGCACCGTTTGTACGTCGGGATATCTGATAGACGTGTGATTGTACCTGATCGTGAGGCGGTTGATGCGTTATTGCAGCCGGTTTGTTCAGCACAAAATTATCAGCAAGTACGTGAACACATCAACGCCTGGGTAGCGTGCATTGTGTCGCGCTGTGGTGACTACCCGTAAGCGTCAATAGCAACTGTATTTCATTGTCCCTTTGGTGGTTGAAACCTCCGTCTTCAGACGGAAAAGCTTTAGCTTCACCTCATGCCAATGATGCG
>JAODVM010411899.1:0-10389 GCA_025400095.1 Phenganax marumi
GACGTACAGCTTCTAAGCGTGCTTGTTCATCCATTTTTTGCCTAGCTAAAGCAAACTCTTGTTGCTGGATTCTTAGCGCTGACTCAGATTCTAGTAATGAGCGCCTTTTCTGCAGTTCTAATTTTTTTCTTGCAGCGGCTGCATCCGCGCGCGCTCGTGCACGGAGAGCAGTAGACGACAAGGAGGATGCACGGGAACCCGAACGCATTGAACCCATCTCTAGCAAGATTTCTTCCTTTCGTTCATTAGCCTGTACTATACTAGCTTCCATGAATTGTTTATGGTTGCGCATGCAGATTTCCTCTGTCTCACGTTCCTGGTTACACTCGAATGTGCCGGCATTTGCAAGGAAGTCTACATAGGTCACCCACAGCGCTTGATAGTTATTAAAGCTTGAACGTACCTGCGATGTTGCACTACGTAGTCCTTCCAGTGAGTTTGGGGCCTCTTGTAGCTGTGCAATAGCTTTTTGTACTTTTCCCCATAGTTTCCCCAATTTTGCTTTGTCGGACTGGATCCGGTTCTGGATAGATTTCGTGGATGGTTTAGTGACACTTGTAGGACGGTTGGCCCCTCGTATTACGCCGTAACGCTTTCGTGAACATATCGGCTTTCCCCGGTAACGTTTTGCTCCATACTTTCAGTTTGATCCTTGATAATCCCCGTTTAATTTTTTCGCTATTTTCTATATTGTTTATACTATCCCCTATCGCAGGTTTATCAGACGGTTGGCTTCCCTTTTCTTCTTCGGCCGTTGCGTCCACTAGCTCGGTTAACTTATTGTTTGAAGCGATGGACATCATGCTACGTACTTGGTAAATCGACGTCGTGTGAACAGCGGTCGAAGATCCAATGGTTTCGTCGTGTTTTTACGCCAAAATGTGTCTTTTTCTCACTGTTTTGATTATTCAGGCCTCAAAGGACAACTGGGGCTCTTCATCAGCACTTAACCACGCAAAATACGATAGTTTTATTGTTTTATTTTGACATTAGGTGAGAAAAAGTGCTACTTACAACCTCTGAAATATACAACAGCAATGCCCCCGTGCGCCAGAATACCGCCAATGGGAGCTGAGTTCGTGTTCAAATGGTGCGAAACGAAACTTGAACAAAAATAACTCAGTAAAAAACAGCACTCAAAGCTAAAGGGGGCAGAACGGCATGTTGTAAAACATGGACTGGATTATGGACTGAAATGGATTTGTAGAATATGGACTGGACTGGACTGGACTTGTAAAACATGGACTTGTAAAACATGGACTTGTAAAACATGGACTTGTAAAACATGGACATGTAAAACATGGACTTGTAAAACGTTGACTTGTAAAAAATGGACTTGTAAAACATGGACTTGTAAAACATGGACTTGTAAAACGTGGACTTGTAAAACATGGACTTGTAAAACGTGGACTTGTAAAACATGGGCTTGTATGCAAGATTCAAGGATACCATATTATAGCCATAGGAAATCATATATCAGACTATCAAATAATGTTAAATAGTTCAATATCTGACTCATATTTTGAAGAAAAACGTTTTCACTATGGCCATGTACCGTGCATGAATTTTTTATGTACTTAAGACCGGTTTACACTGTCAAAGTTTTTTTGATCCATATAGGAATTTTTCACCGGAAATTTCTATGTTCTGTAGATTTGTAAGAAATGTCAGAGTAAAGTAGTTTATTGTTGAGCACTGCATTAGTTCCATGAAATACTTTTGGCAAATCTTTCAAAGTTTAGAATTTACCTGTCCGATGTTCCCATATTGATCACTGAAATTTTGACAGTGTAAACCAGGCCTTACACATTTTGGTAATCACTGAGTGACCATATAATTTAAGTTGGAAAATGATGTTCATGTTTAAGTTAAACCTCTTTAAAAGCTAACATTTTTACGAAAAATCACACTGAATTCTTCTACCATTCACAAGAATACAAATAGAACAGTTTCCACCATAACTTGAAAGTTGAAATTAAGCAAAATTTGCAAAACAATGGACGATTTAGATTGCAGACTGAATTTTTTTCTATGTTAAAAGAACAGAAGCAATAGTAAGCATTTGACATAGCTAAGAAACACGTAGCTAATAAAGTAAGCAACACCGCCGAATTTCGTTAGGAAAAAGTGTAGAGTTCGGAAAATAGAGCCTTGCAAAGTTCACAAAGGTTGTATAATTTTGTATATGCGCGAGAATTTTTTATTATTTTTGGTTTGAAAGTTATAACAATTTCCCACCATAATCGCAAACGTTATTATACAAAATTTGTCAACGTCGAGGCTACATTTTCCGTATTTTACAGCATTGTAAAGAAATTTTGCAATTTTGCATACTTTGATCACTTACTTAAAGGAGTTTCCTTTTTTTTCCTTTATCAAAGATTAGTCTGAAACGCAAACTGTGCATTGTGATAGGAATAGTTTTCTAACCAAACAAAAGTTATTCCATAACAAAACAAGTAGTGTTTGCATTGTTAGTTAATTTTTTAGAAGTTAAGTTAGTTAACTACTTATTTCAATTGAGGTCCCAACTTAGGAAACATTGAGTTAGTGATGAAGGAAAGGGATCAGATCGGCGGGTAAGTGGCAGGATGTAGGTCAAAATTTGGGTAGAGCATTTTCTGCGCAATATTGGCTAATGTGCAAATATATTGGTGAAATCGATAGTGAGACCTGCATTATCCCGTCTTTGATGTATTTTCGGTGGATCCTGGTATAAGAACAAGGTCGTCTGGCGGAGGAGGTATTGCATGAGAAATTGGTTTTAGCTGATCCTCACAGCCATAGCAACGCAATACTCTGCTGTCAAGGAATGGCAACATTCCAAACGCGAATACCCCAGGGAGAGGTTTTGGACGTCTGGAATAAATATGCTGTGCGTAATCGGTTGTTTGAAAATTGGCAGCTTCAGGTTCAGCGACAACGTTTTCGTATAATTCCATTTATGAAATATGAGTCCGATATTAATTTATTTAACATTATTTCATAGTCTGATATATTTCTAATGGCTATAATATGGTAGCCTACAATCTTCCATACAAGTTCATGTTTTACAAGTCCACGTTCTACAAGTCCATGTTTTACAAGTCCATGTTTTACAAATCCATGTTAGACAAGTCCATGTTTTTCATGTCCATGTTTTACAAGTCCATGTTTTACAAGTCCATGTTTTGCAAGTCCATGTTTTACAAGTCCATGTTTTACAAGTCCATGTTTTACAACATGCCCTATAACTGTTGCCAGGACGGAAGTGATTGAACAGATTCTGTCTTCGTTTATGAACAGATTTTGTTTATTTAGACATTTTACTCTAGTTATAAATTACGTGTGAGCGCGATATGAAGCTATAGCTGTATCTTGTTTGTTACATTGATTAAGGCAGGTTAGTTTAATTATAATACGTGATGAATTGATGCAGATTTATTCTTCGACCGCGCAGGCGTGGAGATAGTGATGGATGATGATAAGAGTTTGCGAAATGAGGATGGTACCAAGAGGAAAATCACTAGCAGCGCTCGAAAACGGAAACAGTCAAGAAAACTCTCACCAGACAAAGATAGACATATCAAAAGACGAAAAAGAGAAAATGAAGAAAAGATCCTCGAAACCTAAAACATGTCAAAAGATGTTCAGTACGATTCTGGCCATGATACTGAAATATTGGTTTCTGACTCAGAAGAAAATACACCTAGTCCATGCAATATCCCTCCCTCGATCCCTTCTTTAAGAAGACAAAATGCAATGTCCAAGCAGCGGCCCTGATCCAGCGTTCAATATATCTTTTAGACTAAGAACATTGCATGGTATAACCTATTGCACATATGTTTTCTAAAATTGGTATTCTAGTATAAATATGCAAAATAGCAATTTCTGTAGTTACCTAACTTGTGACTCTTTGTTTTCGATCCTAGTGGATTTGTCACTTGAAATTCATCAAAGTAGCCGTGGATAATTAGGGCACCTTTCACCTCACCAAACAATCGATGTCCTTTAAAATCTTCACCATCACAAAAATCTCTCAATTTTCCATCTGTACTTTTATGGCAATTACACACCTGCAGCATATCGAAAATGGAAATTATTCACTAAAATGACAATTTGCTTCACAGCTTAAAACCATTAACTAAAGATTCAGAGTGAAGTAAGATTCAGAGTGAAGAACCTTGAAGAATCTTCAAGGTTCGTCACTCTGCATTTAATATACGTACCTCGGTGTAAATATCTGGATGATTCAGGACAGCTTTTAGCGTTTCCAGAATTTGGATATACTGGAAAGTCTCCTTTCGAAGAGTATACTTCATTTTGCCATTTTCGTTTTCATACTTCCCTTCTTCGCTAAGAATTACGCTGACTGGATGCTGTATGCAAATTGCAAGAACAAGATGATGTTGAAATTTTGCGGCATGGAAAATCAAACTTATATTGTGCACAGCATTCTTCGATTATTTGTATATAATCTGATAATCAAATGTCTTTATCTACAACACAAGAGTAGTATAAAAACTTACCACATAATTAAGGTTCTCCGCTAAATATTTCATTTGCGGGCACTCGTTTGCCACGTACCGGACCGAAAGCTGCCTCGTACGCCTTCGATTTATTGTTAAAAATATCTTCTAGGCCATCAATTTCATTCAAGTTTAAACCATTTTGAGACAGACATGTTTTCACTTCTGTTTCTAGCGTTTTAGTGCTGTCGAGGATGGAGTCGATTGCTTGCTGACTGACTAGATTAATTTCTTTTGTCTTTAATACAAACAACGCAATAAACATTGTAATTTTTTCTATGCTGTTGTCCTCGTCAATCTCCACGTCTTCGTCATTCACGTCAACTGGATGATCATCCTGAATTGGGGCATCATTCATGCCATTTTCCGCAATCTTGTTCATTTAGTGAATGGTCTCTTACTCATTGGTGCTCATGATTTCGTTGTAAATGGGATTTAAAAGACGAAAACTTTACGAAAGCTTTACTGCAGTATGTGCATGAAATTTGAAAGTTTTGTTCATTGCTGTGGACAAATCTGGGGCCGGTTGTATAAAACTCTTAATCACTGTTTTAATCACTATTTTGTAGTTAAATAGTGATTAACTTTAATCACTTAATTACGTCGGTTGTATAACAAGGTATAGTTAGCGTTAATTGTAGATAAAATGTAGTTCAAGTTAACTCTGCCCAAGAGCATCGTTAGCTCTTCAAAGTGTAGTCAAAAATGGCGATTTCAACGAGTGAGCAACAATAATCAACAATTTAATATTAAAATCATCACTTGCCAACGGCTATCAACCGTCATCTAACCTGAGAATGCCTCTCCGGTGTTCGCCAATTCTCATGGGGACGCCTTTTTTGGCAAAAACGGAGTGTACTTTTGCTTCAGAAGCTTTGGAGATACCGAGGAGAAGTCAAAGCATAAATAAAACCGCTCCATTTTTGTCTGCAAGTTGTAGTTCGACTCAACTAAATCGTCTTGTGGTAAAAGCGCCTGTTTTGTTGAATCATTTTGTTGTTTATTCTTGTTGTCTTGTATTTTTTCAACATATTCAATCAAAATAATGAAAATGTCGCCAATTTGTGAAAGCACGAGTCCGCAATCGTATGAAAATCAATACCAGTGGTTAATAATTGAGTAATACTGCGATTCCCAGTTGAGCGTGAAACGCCAATAGTTTTGTCGTAATGTTTAAACGTTTAGACATTTAGTTTTGACGTTACGCATGCGTGTTGCCAAGGCGTCGTCATAACGTTGTCAAGTACTATCATGCAGTACGATGTAAAAATGCCGTCCTAACGGCGCTTCTTTTATGTAAGCGAAAACAGACATTTGGAGTAAAATATCGAAAATCACCGCATAATCTAATTTATTTACTATTTATGGAAAGCATTAATAAAAAAGGAAGAACACTTATTATTGGTCGTGCTATAGATATGGATTTGAGAAGGGTGGTCAATAATGATATAATTTCTAGAGCAGGTTGCTCTGAAACAGGCTATTTTCCCGGAGAATTAAAAAGTGTAGCCGACAACTACAAGATTAGCAAATCCACCATTAAGAATTTATGGGTTAGGTTTTGCGAGAGTAAAACAGTCAATGCACGCCCAAACAAGGGAGGAAATCCTAGTAAACTTAGCCGACAAGATCTCCAATTTGTAGAGGTTTTGCTTACTGCAAATCCGAGCATATCGCAAAAAGAAGTACGCAAAGAACTTATGGAATATGGAGATGTTTTTGGAGGAACATCTCGTTCGGTACTGTCGAGGGCGCTTCACAGTCGTATGTTATCGGGTAAAGAGTATACGCATAAAAAAGTCACTACTGTTGCAATTGAAAGATTTACAGATATCAACATCATATATACGCAAATGTTCATAAATTATCTCAATTCAAAGGACCCGTTTATACTGAATTTTTTGACGAAGCTGGACTAAAGCTTCCAAATGATTCCAATCGCTGCTATGGGTATGCGCCAAAAGGCGAGCGGTGCGTTAAAGTCAGACGATACCATGAAACTCCCAACATCACTGTCAATGTTTTAACCGGCCTAGGAGGGGTGAAATATGCCAATATTGTAGATGGTGCCTCAGCTACAGTTCACTTTTTGCATTTTTGGGGTGAAGCTGCAAATACAGTGGACATCATTACAGGAAGACCCCCACTTGATGTTGGAGACATTGTCATAATGGATAATTGCCCGACTCATCACTACGATGGTGGTACTATTTTAGAGAGGTTCTTGGAAGAAATAGGAGTTGAACTGGTATATACTCCAGCCTACTCACCGGATTTCAATCCAGTTGAGTTTATTTTCTCCAAAATGAGAACTGAGATGAATTACCGACTGAGAAGTTTGACAGCAGCTAACTTGAAACTAGGGGCGTATGAAGCTCTAGAGTCAATTACTGAATATGACATAAAAGGTTTTTATAGCGCTATTTCATATATTAATATCTAACTGAGCAAAGTACAAGTAAATTTGTGTAATTTATAATGTGGTAACTTGTAAATAAACACGTATTTGTATAGGTAATAGTATGGTTTCGAGTGCAATTTGGAAAAAACATGCGCGAGTGAGTTTTTCAAAGACTATCAAAATTGCACGAGTCCGAAGGACGAGTGCAATTTGAAGTCTTTGAAAACCTCACGAGTGTATGTTTTTCCAAATTGCACGAGAAACCATACTATTACTTGTTAATAATATACATGAAAAAATTCAACGGGAAGGATAAACTCTCTAGTAACTGTACAATGCTTTGCGAAAAGGACATGCACGAATAATAATTTCTGAACTGATTTTTTTTCAGTTTATAAAACTGTTTTTTGAACAAATTTAAGAAAATTTTGATAAATTGCGCTGAATTTCCTTTTTTTTGCACTGTATTTCCTAAAAATTGCACTGCTCTTAACCAATCAGAATCGAGAAATATTTTCATGCATGTTATTACACGTGCGTGTAGTTTGTTATTTCGAACTTGACTTCATCCATAATTTACCCCAAGCTTTGTCGACACACATGGAATGACACTAGTTTTCTGCAATACTATTAAAGAAATCAGTCATATCAGTTTTATTAATATATGTAGGATAATTTTTCTTCCCTTATATAGTGGAGCGATAAGTACTTCATATAATATGCAGAAAGAGACAGTGAAGTAAGAGAGAGCGCAGCGTGAGAGAGCGATAGCGTGAGACAGCAATCTGTATTTTTAAGAATAATTCTCTTTAGTAATAAAGTATAAGGACATTACACCTTACAACCCAAATAAAAAGCCAGACGCAGTGCTACGATGCGGTGCCCTTTTGGGATTTGGCTTTTGCTTTTATATGGGCCCGCTTCAGCTCGACTGAAACCTTTTCCTTTCAATTTAAATTATTGTTTTTAGTCTGACGTGTGCGAGTCGTCTTTAGTCGGTTGTCTGTGTGTTTAGAGGACAAATAATTTTAAGATAATTTTTTCTGCGAAGCAAGCGCAAGATTTATGCAGTATATTATTAACGTACATTTTGGGGCTCTGTTTATTTTTCCGCGCAAAGCAAATAGTGCATGATGTCATGATATATTTGTGACAATACTCTCGATGTGATTAAGTTTAGGTTTTAGGGTTAGAGTTAAGATTAGGGTTAAGACTAAAGCCGCGTACAGACGGACAATTTTTCCTTGACAATAATTATTTGCTCGTGTGTACGGCAAAAAGCTGAAAATTTTTCCTTGGCAAGTATCCTTATTCAACAGCTAGTCATGCTAGCTTTTGAACAAGAAAAGTTGCTCGTGTGTACGGCGAACAAGGAAAACTTGGCAAGTCAATGTGCAGCACGTGCTCTGCGGATTATTAATATATTTGGGGCGACTGTTTTGATCTATTAAAGTTTCAAAATTTATGTTCTGGGATTCGGTCGCTTATATTCGTTTTGTTATGAAAAAGAAAACTTGTCGATAAAAACTTGTTCACTGTACACACGAGCAATGCCGTCAAAAAAACGTGTCAAGCAAAAATTGTCTGTCTGTACGCAGCTTAATATAATGGTTAAACAAGCTGGAGCAACATTGATAATAATACTGTTCACAACTTCACAGGGTGCATGAATAAATAAACATAGATTTTTCATCGATGATATATAAGAGTTTTTGCGTCGAGGCAGAAGCGATTCGTGAACGAGTTATTTTGGAAATAAATTGTGTAAATAGAAATTAGTTGCTTAAAATAAAACTGAAAGTGTGTGACTTGTCACGGTTGTAATGGTTATTTACATAGTACTTTAATAAAATAATCGCATTAACTCACACACTTCTAACTTGGCAACTTATCATGCAGTAACTAAAGTGTAGTAAAGTTCGTCATATATTTAAAAGCCTAACTTAGCTCCTTCGACCTCATCAACTGTTCAGCAAATCTCCGACAAATACATCAAACAAGTACAGTATAAAACGCCACTCCTGATGATTGAACCTGCGGGCTGTCGCCCCCAAGACAGCCTGCCAGCAGGCTAATTGATGCTTATGATTCCGTACTGACGAACAGACGAACAGACGAACGGACGAACAAACAAATCAAACACTTGCAGAATATAAAGCGGTGCCCAGTTTTGGGAGGGGCACCACAATATAAACCTACTATATAGGAGTCCGGTAAATTACACGTATAATTTACGCGGGAAGTTTGTGAAGTGTAATATGTTAAATTAGATGAAAGTGAAATTCTCGTTAGCTTTGATGTTTTTAGTTTATTTACTAGTGTACCAATAGAAGAAGCTTGTAATATCGCTAAAGACAGACTACTTTCACACTCTACTCTTTCCCAAAGGACTAGTCTTTCTCCCGAAAGTATATATGAATTACTGAAACTGTGCTTGAATCCAACTTGTTCTCAGTGGCGGGAGAAGTACTATGAGCAAGTATATGGCGCTCCAATGGGCAGTCCTTTGTCGCCAGTTATTATAGCTAATTTATTTATAGAACAATTTGAGAAAAATGCTCTAGCCACAGCTTGTCTAAAGCCTAGATTTTGGTTTAGATATGTAGATGATACAATAAGTAGCTGGGCGCATGGTCTAGAAAATCTAAATAATTTTCTAAATCACATAAATAGTTTACATCCTTCAATTAAGTTTACATTAGAGGTGCAGAAAGATAACTCCATATCTTTCTTGGATACTTTATTCACTATTAATGAAGACAGGTCTCTCGGGCATAAGTTTTACAGGAAACCAACACACACAGACAGATATCTGAACTATAATTCATTTCACCATCCTAGCATGAAGAGATCGGTATGCAAGACACTAATTAATCGTGCAAGAACAATTTGTGACTACAAGAGCTTAGATTCTGAATTAGAAAATTTAAGAAATGTGCTAATAATGAATGGTTACCCTCGGCAGTTCATAGATCATGCTATGAAAAACATCTTGAATATCGATCTTCTGTTTGTTCACCTTATATGAGTCCAACTTCATATAAAATCACTAGAATTTTAAAGGAAGTTGGAATACGGGTTTGCCATTCAAGTAATAACAAATTTGTTCCGCTTTCTAAGCACTCATAAGAATAGTATAGACGAACTTCAGAAACCTGGTGTGTATCGCATTCCATGCGAATGTGGTTTGGTTTACTTTGGAGAGACCGGTAGAAATCTCTCAACCAGTCTCTTAAAGAACATTAGACGAATTGCAAGAAAGCTAAACTCGATAAGTCCGCCGTAGCACATCACGCATAGACTTACGATGATCGGATAAAATGTAATGAAGGAACCATTTTGGCGAATGATGAGTATAAACTATCTCGTAAAATGAGAGAGTCTACTGAAATATTCAAACATAAAACTATAGATCAAGAGGGAAAGCCACTTAATAGTACGTGGCGTGCTCTCTTCAATGTTCTCTAGTTAGATCCTTGT
>JAODVM010411910.1:0-10388 GCA_025400095.1 Phenganax marumi
CACTAGAAAGACGTTATTCAAAGATGTTGATTTCAACGTGTGTAGCTCGTTTATTGTAGAAGTTCAGGAATCTAACCGCATCATTGCAATTAATCCATCCCAGATAAAACGAAAATGTATTTCGTTGTGCTCGGAAAACAAAACATTCTTTTGTCCGTTGCCATACCGCATTTGTGGTGACTAGTTGGTCAAAACTTTTATTCTTTATGTCTTTAAGAGTTATGAAAGAGATTGCCATATTTGCAGTGGTGCTATAAGGAGACCAGTTATACTTGATAGGGGCCTTTCTTCTCTTTCCTGACACTATAGAAATGACTTCACCTGCATGTTCATGATAGGGAGCATACTGGCCTATTCTATTTAATGTGGTTAATAGTAAATGTGCAGCAAAATAGGAAATCATATGTAGTTGTTGTTGGATGAATTGTGTTAAAAATAGAAAAAAAAACACAATATTTAATGTGACTATGAAACCGCAGTATTATTCCTGGTAAATAGATTGAAAAGTAATGTTCCTAAAAATGTTCAAGTGCACTAAATATTCAACTTTTTTCAAAAATGTTCAAGTGCAATAAATATGATAGGTACTTAATTTTATAGTATGTGATTTCTGTAAAATATTGGCAAAATAGCAGTTTTTCATTAAATAAATCGAAAGCAGTTGTCTGTCTGTGTCCCTTCATTTTCCTGTATATTTTGTTTTCATATCAAATATAAGAACTTTTTAACAAGTTTAGAGTGTAAAGTTAACAACAGGTATTTATTTTAAAGCAAGGAACTTCTTTCATGCTTCGAATGCAACTAGCATTTTGTGAAATTAATGGATAAATACATGCCTGAAATGCTCGTTTGCAATAAAACCTGTTTACGGAATCGGCTGGGGGATTGAAATTTCCAAACAATATATACATTTTTCACCAATTCTATGTACGCACATATACAGTTGCAATTATTTTATATTCTATGGCATATTCTATAGAATATTCTACAGAATTGTTCTATCCAATATTCTATAAAACATGCATACTAGATATTCAAGTAGAATATGCAATAGCACATTTTGTAGAAGGCAAAAATTCTATAGAATATTCTATTGGCAAATAATATGCAATAGAATATTCTATCGGATTCTATGGAATATTTTTGTAAGGGTTGTAATGATATCCATTTCATTGCAGATAAACTAATGAGTAATAATTTAAGACAGACTTAGCACTGTATTTGTGTCAACATTTAGTGTTCAAATTGCAACGCAATGAGATATTGAGAGAGCCAATGAAATAAGTTAAGCTAACAAATGGCATATCAAACGATAGCTTGAAACCTAAGCTTTCTAATGATATGCATTTCATTGCAGATAAACTAATGAGTAAGAATTTAGCACAGATTTAGCACTGTATTTGTGTCAACATTTGGTGTTCAAATTGCGACGCAATGAGATCCTGAGAAAGGCAGGAAAATAAGTTAAGCTAACAAATGTTTATCAAAAGATAGCTTGAAACCTAAGCTTTCTAATGACATGCATTTCATTGCACATAATCTAATGAGTAAAAATTTAGGACAGATTTAGCACTGTATTTTAGTCAACATTTAGTGTATTCAAATTGTGACACAATGAGATCTTGAGACAGGCAAGGAAATACGTCAAGCTAACAAATGGCATATCAAAAGATAGCTTGAAACCTACGCTTTCTAATGAGATGCATTTCATTGTCTCTGAGTAGTGGAAGATTGAATTAGAGCACTGTTTGTACTGTATTTGTGCCAAAATAATGATTTTCAGATATTGTTGACATTGTCAATCGAAAAAAACATGAAGGAGGGCATTTCATGTTACAAATTAGATATCAAATGAAAGCTTAGAATATAAACTTTATCATGATATCATTTTTAACAAATTCTGATCGTTAAAAACTCTGTTATGGAGGGGGATAAGGGACAAAAATACCATGATGCTATTTGATCATACCATTATGTTGTGTTATCATGTTAATATATCGTGTTATTGAGCAATTATATCGTCATGTTATAACATTGTGTCGTGCCATCATGTCATTATGTCGTGCAATCGTACCATTGTGTCGTACCATCATATCATTGTGTCGTGCCATCATGTCATTATGTCGTGACTTGCCCTTGATTCTCTATCAGATTTAAGAGCTTGCCAATGTTTAATTGCTAAGAAGAAACTATACAATGCTAATTATTATGATGAATTATAGCCGCAGCCGTAAACAGGTATTAAATAAACACCACAAAAATGCGTTCAGATAATCAAGGAAACCTCAAGGAAATTACATCCAAATTCAAGGAAATTCAAGGAAATTTCAATGCAAAATCAAGGAAATATCATTGGCATGTTGTTTAAACAATGTATGAAATTATCATTATCAACAGTGTTATCTCGACAGAAGCAAAAAAAAAAGTTAAGATATAAAAGGAATTGAAATATATTTTACAAGAATGGGCAGTAATATCCCACTTGGAGCAAGAAACCGCATAGTAAGTACACACTAACTCAAGGAAATTTGGGATGTGTCTATTTTATAATACAATATCATTTTTAACTTTAACCCAACCTTTCATAAATATACAACAAGACCAACCATTAACACAAACGGGTTAACTTAGTACCCACCATGTTATATTGACTCTGGTGTGAGACATGATTTTTGCCCAAGGCAGTCCATTCAATCTCATGGCCAACCTCGCAATCCAGGGTCTTTAATAAACTACTTAGTTGCACACGTTTTGGAGTATTCCATAGATCTTTTCCTTGTCAGCTTATACATGCTGAATTTATTTTAATATCGCTTATTACTTAACATTGCAGAGCTAATGGGCACTTTACTATTGGGCTTCTAAAATGCTTTAAGTGCTTTGAATATAGTATTAAATGATACTTTTTAGGCCCAACAAGGTCACCAAGAAACACCAACAGTGCTTATTTTAGGTCACTGTCGCACCATTCTTAACCAAGTGGTAAATGAAATGAATGCAGGCTTAGATGCATTTAATATAGACTATGCAAGATATAGAATAGACTGGGTAATTTCAATGATTGATGAAGAAGATACTGATATGTCAGAACTGCTTGAATTGGTGACGCAAGCTCAAGAAATTTTAGGTGAACTAGATTTGGATATTTACTATAAATCTTCACCGTTGGATCAACAGTGCACAGGCTTCAAAGGACGTCCAAAGTTCGAAATTCCTGTAGAACAGTTGGAATTGTTTTTGGATTACCACTTCTCTGCTGTGCAAATGGCAAAAATGCTGGGTGTTAGCAGCAAAACCATACATCGTAGATTAAAGCAGAATGGTTTGTCTATCAAAGAAACATATGCTAACATCACTGATGACGAGTTAGACCAGAAAGTTTCTGAAATTGTCCAAGAGTTCCCTAATTCAGGATACAAAGCAGTTAAGGGGCATCTCATAAGCAAAGGTGTTCGAGTGCAAGAGTCTAGAATTAGACATGCGATGAGGAGAGTGGACCCTGTTGGGGTTCGTGTTAGAGGAACACAGATTCAAGTGGTAAACAGACGAACATACTTTGCACGAGCACCATTATCAACTTGGCACATTGATGGCAACCACAAATTGAAGAGGTATGTACAGAATTGAAAATTTTGTATTATTACTGAAGCATTGGAATTTGTGTAAAAAATCACATTCCAATACTGTTTACAAGAGATTTAATGTTTTCTCCATGCTACAAGTCGTATGCCAATCAGCAGTAATGCTGATTTTACCCCCTCGCTACTGACTTCGCCCATGATGATGCAAAAAATGGCTTAAGGGTAAGTGACTTGTTCAGCCAATGTTATTATTCACATTAGGTGGGGTTTTTATATTCATGGTGGAATTGATGGTCATTCTCGAAAAATTGTTTACATGGAATGCAACACAAACAACAAAGCAAGAACAGTTTTTATGAATTTTATATCTGCTATTAATGCACACGGCTTGCCGTTAAAGGTTCGTGGGGATCAAGGTGTGGAGAACGTGGACGTAGCATGGTTTATGCTGACACATCCACATAGAGGGTCACACAGTTTTATCTCTGGCACCAGTTGTCGTAATCAAAGAATAGAGCGCCTATGGAGGGATGTGTATATTGGATGCCTTTACATCTATTACTCCCTTTTTTATTATTTGGAAGATTCTGAACTTCTCGACCTGGATAACCCGATCCACTTGTTTTGCTTGCACTATGTTTACCAACCTCGGATTACCTGGCATCTACAACAATTTGTATTTGGATGGAATAACCATCCCATGCGTACTGAAAGGAATCAATCACCTAACCAAATGTGGATTGCAGGCCTTCATGAAATTTCGACTGCAACAGATGTAGTGGGGCGACAAATTAGAGAAAAAATTAATTCTGTAAACGTGAGTTCATATATTTGAATTATGTTGACCCTTAATTGTGGAATAGGGTATAAATATAACTGTGAATCTAGTCATCTACTGTATTTTTTATAATTATGCACTTTCATTAGTGTACTGAAACATTTTAACTATTTAGTGTGTTTTGGCGCAGTCGCTAGGACATGCGCCTTTGAACGATGAGGTTGTGAGTTCGATTCTCAATACGGACTTTACTTTCTGGTGTAAAAAGAGTGTGTCAACTACTCTGTAGAAAGTCGTAGGTTTTCTCCGGGTACTTCGGTTTCCTTCTACAGGGGAAGTTGACAGGGTGGGCTCGGATAAACAGTTAGGAAACTAAAAACTTGATTGTTGTTAAAATAGACAGTTTAAGGTAATACATATTCATATACATAATGTATACATTAGAAATCATTGTAGATATTACGTTGTACGCTGCAAATTAACTATATAAAATATAAACTATAAGTTTTCATATTTCTAGGGAGAAGTATTTGATAGCAACTCCCTCTATGAAGAACGACCTGTCATTGATGCGGATGAAATTGCTATCGCCCAGGATATACCAAATCCACTGAACGAACATGACTTTTTGCAATTAAGAGAAATTGTACATCCAGACACAAACATGGACGGTGATGATTACAGTATTGAAAAATACACACAAGCAATTTTGTTTGTAACACAACATACTTCTATATAGAACTTATTCAAAGGGAATTTACGTATTTAACACTGCCAAACTGTTAAATAACGTTAAATTCTGGGATTGTGGGCTGTGGTTTCAAATAACCAAAGCATTACCAATTATGAAGAAGAATCATTACCAACACAAGCAATCACTACACTAACTTTTAAAACTATTAATACAGTATTTTAACGTAATACTATTCATTAACCAAAATGACACACTTGTGGTTGTAGGAATCCCATAAATGATTTGGGTTTAAGTAGCACATACCACGCAGCCATATTTGCTTACTCCATTGAACTATTTAGTCTAAATATACAAACGGAGTAAACAATGGGGGATTGCACGGCACTCGCGACTGGCACCAAAATTAGTTTGAGTTCCCTATGGTTGGATGAGTTTTTGGGTAAATTCTAGTATTCCACTAGTGTGTTTCATCAGTAACAAGACCAATGTCTTGCATAAAATAAACAATACGAATGTGTAACTTGAAAGCAATATGAACGCACCACAAACTGTATGTAGAAGTTACTCAGTTTAACTATAACCTATGAACAACAGCAATGTTGACCTATGACATCTGTTTCACCATTACTCACTAGAAAGAAGAATATCCTCTGGCAGCAAACCCAAGTGTGGCATGCATCATCTCTTTAAATTGAAGGTATTCCTGATGGACTGCTGGGATAGTCATCTGATTAAAGCAGGCACGACTGGTTGCAAAGGCTTCATTTACGTTTGTTTCATCAAATTTTACTTGAAGTTTTTCATTTGAGTTTGGCAACACTTCCCAACCTGTCCAGAACTGGAGTAATGTAAAGACATTCGGCTCTTCTATATAACAAAATTTGATAATATTAACCCAAACTATGTTCAGCAAATGAACTGCACATGTAAATATACAATACGATTTTCATTTCTGGCTGCTCCTAATGAAACTATTCAGCAGAAGAGATTTTACACAATACCTCTATTGCATTGACATAGTTCCTCAACATACTGCATAAGGAAGTTCCAATGTAGTACACTTTTGTCTGGTGTATCATTGTGAATGAGTGCTTTGATAACTGAAAATGATATTGACATTTCACTTGAAGGAGGGAATAGTTTTTGGAGGTAAGAAGGATTTGCTCTTAAGAATCTGATAAGAGACACTTCATCCATGCCATGTTTCAAGTCGTTCAGTTCGGTTTGCCGTTTACTTATCACATTGTAAGCAAGGAGTTGCTGGACAATGACGTGGCGATTGCAGCCAAGGACATTCAGTTCCAAAATATTTGCCTCTGCTAAGTATGGCTGAATCGACTCGTTTATCTTTTGCACTGCCTGATTCTGAGAAAACATTTTTGTGTTGTCAGCATCTGGTTCTTTCCAATTTACTACCTACAGTAAAAATTATTATAAATTTAAAACACAAGTACTGTATCAGTATAAACATGTTGCCAAACAACAAGTATCCAATATAGGAAAGTACCTGATCTAACAGTGTTCGCAACTCGAAGTCTGGCACATCCTTTATAACAAATGGAGGGGGATTTTGATCTAAATTTTCATAACAAAACCAATGCGCAATAGCCGGTGATAAACCATAAAGGAGGGGACCACCGTGTACGTAAATATGACCAAACATCTTCCCAACCGTCTTGTAAAATCCTGCTTCGGCTAGTAGTGCATTTGCAATAGGGACCTTATGATCCATTTCGCCTTCAAAAACTTGAGTAATCTTGTCATGACGTCCACTGATATTGAAGCCGCAGTTAATGAGTTTCATTAGAATGCTGAAATATTCCCTCCGAGGTCCCTCTCCAACAGCCAACTCTTCTTCAAATACCACTTTCGGTTGTGCACAAAGATCAACTGTTGGATTTTTGTATAAAGCAAATACATCAGATGAAAAGTCCTCCTGAAGACGGCTGACACATATTCGTTGGGTTTTCATTGTTTTTACTTTCGAGTTCTGAAATTCTTTATATGGATCTAAAGAATAAATAGAGGGAATGGTCAATTATATATTATTTTCAATGGGTTGGGCTGTCTTCTCACCACGTGAAAGATTGCCTAAATTTCAATGTGGCAATATTATCCCAATTGGAAAGCTGGTAGAATTTTAATATAAGGAATTTCTAGTAGCTGTTTAATATACCTTGCGGTGGTTGGAGCTCAGAATTTTTTTCATCAAAGAAATCATCCAGAACGTCATCAAAAATATCAATGCTATAGATTTCATCTCTATCATCTACCACATCATTTGCCTTTGGATCTTTCTTTACTAAAAAAACAGTTTAGGTATGTCAAGTATCATAGTGTAATAAGCCCCACACAATTGTAAGTACTTATAGTTTAGTTGGTATAATTTAGTTTCTACAAAAAACCTTCAGTTGCCGGTTGCTTGTTTGTTAGTAAAACAAAAATTGTGATAAGCATTCTCACTCTTTAGGGAACTTTCTTTACATTCTCCTGTTTCTATTGGTGTTTTATTAGTTTGAATGATGATATTATGCATGCTTTTCAGAAGTGCCTTTTTGTCACATTTTGCAACCACCCTCCCCTATAGAACCAAGCAAACGGAAATTGGCTGTAAGAGCTCTGATTGCAACATCAATTTTGTTTCTACTTCATGGTAATGATTAAACCTACCAGTAGTTGTGGCATTCAACAACCAATCAAGTGTATCTTCAGCAGACCCTGTTTCTTGAAGTTTCGAAACTATTTGATCTTCGTCGACATTTTGGAACATGTCTCTATACTGTTTTACAATCATCTTATCCTGACACTGACAATAACAATGGAAGGAAACTATCATAGACTTTCGCTAACAAAACGACCGTATCAAAATTTCATAAACTTTATACAATATGTTACTACAAATGAAAAACATTATGGACCATTTATAGTCAATGAGTTGACTGCATGGAATATGCAATATACACAATAAATATACCTTAACAAAGCTTGCACATTCTATGTTTGTCACTTCCTTATCCCTCTTGTTTGCACTAGAAGTATTTTGAAAAATATTTCAGTACACAAAACAATAAAAGCTTTAATTTATATAGGAAAATATAGTTCTAGCCACTGTATTAAGGAATTTCAAGTACATTGTTCCTGTCCAACATAACACTTTTTATTGCTATATTTTTAAAAGACGATTACTTCTAATGATTGATGAAACTATTAAAGTTCAAGCAAACTTGTTTCTCTGTCTCTGAATGTTGCATACAGTATGAATCTGTTTGCATGGCAAATACAAAATTATTACATCTTACAATAATAATACATTGATGCATAATAGTACCTATTTTCTTTTACGTTGGGACATTCCTTTTTGTGAGCTACCATTTCAAAGTAGGAAAACTGCTCCCCACATGATAGACATGCAATCTTAAAGCTGCAACCAGATGAACTAACTTTCTCTCCCTACAATATATAGTTAGGAAACAAATAAAACTGTACAACATACAATATCATTTTACTACACAGCTTGAAACAAACCGTTGTTTAATAATTTCAAACTCAACACATACAGAAGTACCTCTATTGTTTCCTCTTCACTGTTCAAGTCTTCTTGCAATGGTCGCACATATACAACAGCTTGAGAAAAGTATTCCTTCACATAAGGAACACAGTACCCGGCCGGTCCAGGTGGTACTACAACAAGAGGTCTTTGACCTCCACCACCCCCGCTACAGCGCAATAACTCAAAACCTCCACCTGCCTTAAGCTTTGGAAACTTTTCTTCTAAAAACTTGCAAAATTCTGAGTGACTGGCACTCTTGTTAGGACAAACCAACTTTTTTCTCCCAAGTCCAGCTTTCATAAGCTGGTGTTGCTCCTGTTTATCAGGGGTAAATGACTGCTTTTGTTTACTTAAGACATAAAAGTCATGTGTCCATGTTTCTCGTACATATGCCAGTGGAGTGTACCCATTCTTCTTTTGTCTCTTTGCTGGTATGTAATTTGTCACTGATCTTGAGGAAAGACCAGGAAATACTTTCCTATAAAATTATATTATCATTTTCATATACCATGTCCACAGTTTATGAAGTGTTCAAACTATCATTTATATGTATCAATATTAAAATAAGTTTTCATTGTCATCAAATAGCACATAATTTATTTCTGTTGAATGAAACGTTGTTGTTTTTTACGCAACAAACAAGATGGTCTTGCCAGGAACATATCTAGGACTCTAATTTTCTGTGTGGGATGGTTATTCATCCGGAAAAATTTTCAAATGAAAATGGCTTTTGAAATACGTATAATTATATAAAAATATACACACATGATGGACTAAGCGACCTACGGTGTTAGAGCAAAAATCTACAGCTTTGACATGAAAAAATTAACGAGAATCAAGTATAAATATTTTTGCTCAAACGTCAAATATACGTTTGCTTAAAATACAAGATTTGATGAGGACTTCGATTTTGGTCAGCACCTGTCATCACATTTACAAATTTCTCTTAAACATTTTTACAGCACTTGTCACTTGAGTTGTTGATTTCTTTATCATAAATTTACATCAAAGCTATTCAATTTGATGATGTGACCACGCAAATTCGACATCTTGAGACCCAAGAATATCTTACAAATAAATTATTCATATAAAACTCACCGAAATTCATCCGATGCACGCTTGAATCCATCGCTTGATGTTCCAGATGTACTTGGTTCATCAGAAACAGAAGACTGTAAACGTGGAGAACTGTTTTTGGATTGTTGAGATAGTTGGTCTATGTAGTTCATAGAGCTTTGCAACACTCTTTTCGCCTCGCTAAAAAGTTCTTCTCCACTAGGAGTTTTGGACGCCATTTTGATAGAATATGGAACAGCATTAGAAAGGCTTTCCCGCGAAAATTATCCGAAATTTCACGACCTCGTGGCGGCAAGTTACGACATCAGTTACGACAATTTGCGGCAAGTCACGACATAATGACATGATGGCACGACACAATGATATGATGGTACGACACAATGATACGATTGCACGACATAATGACATGATGGCACGACACAATGATAGGATTGCACGACATAATGACATGATGGCACGACACAATGATACGATGGTACGACACAATGGTACGATTGCACGACAGAATGACATGATGGCACGACACAATGTTATAACATGACGATATAATTGCTCAATAACACGAATATTAACATGATAACACAACATAATGGTATGATCAAATAGCATCATGGTATTTTTCTCCCTTATCTATGGAGGGGCATTTGGGACAAAAACGACATTGGTTTGTCCACTTCATGCCGTTCGTTCGTGTTTTCCTGTTGTTTG
>JAODVM010411921.1:0-10388 GCA_025400095.1 Phenganax marumi
AGACTGTTATGTTTATATACTTCTCAAAAACTCACAACAAAGCTTGCTATATATGACAAACTGCTTTGTTGTTCGCGAAAACCATATTTACGAAATGCCTTCAGTGTTCCTCTTAATTTATGCATGTCACCGAAGGGTTGACCGCGAAGAAATTTGCTGGGCTTCACAATAAATAAACTAACTGAAGAATTTTTATCAGTCTATCGGTAACAAGAATTTGTCCATTGCTTTTTCAAAGATGTTGACTCATATCCATATGGAACGAGTATAATATATATTTACACAACAATTTCAGTGTTACATTTGCGTGCTTTTTTTAGAAAGAACGTAAACGTTTTCGGCCGTGCCCATCAAGCAATATTTCTTGTCTGTCGACACTTCGCTGACATACATAATATCTATTGTCCGGTATCTGGCATTTGTACTTCTGTTGTACATAATATTGCCTTGAATGCTTTGATGTTCTATTAGTTCAAGTACTTTTATTACCAGTGCATTGTTATAAAATTGGAACTCAAACATGAAATGAACGAAATTTTATTTTAATAACCAATATCAATAGGCTACATCTCACAGCCAATCATGAACAACATAACACAGCCAAAAATATCAATAATCCTTACTGTAATTCTACACTTCCTGGTTGAGTATGGATGGCAAAGTTCTTAGCAACTGTTTGTGGTTTTGTTACTTATGTTCATTAGTTTACGATGTATCGAACAACAAATTAAATCAAATCTTGCTGAGAATAAAACTTTTTCATTCACAACTCATCTGGGATGCACAGTAATTTATGTAGCTATAAATACTGTAGCAATTTGAACCCAATTACATGTAATTTTAGAGTGTACGTATCGCAGTTGCATAACAATAGCAAGAGTTATATATACGTCCGAGCTGTTTCATTTGAATTTAAATAGGAATGATTCGCATTTTACCGCGCTTCTTTGCAGAACGTAAACTAAATCGAGAACTAAATTTGAATTTTGTGGCGTCCAGTCAGTCAGCATTAACGCCGTTAACAAAAGTACAAAATACTATTATCTAAAAGTTGATGGGCAGCAATGAAATGGAGCAATATTAACATCCTTTTACAGCAAAAACCAGACGTCAACACGACAACAGCAGTAACAATATTGTCATCTTTGTAAGTGATTTGAATTCCTTCCAAATCAAGTAAATGTTCACTTAAGTCGTCTTCGCTCAAGGTACTCAAATCAATGTCGAGAAATAAGGTTTCAAGCACATCGCTAAAAATGGTTAGGTCTATTTCGCTATCCTCAGTTTGAACAAATATTTTACAGGATATACTATTTTCACAGTCAGCAAGACGCATCCTATGAGAGCATCTCATGAATTTTACGATTTTACTTTGTAGAGCTTGGGGTAACTTTTTGTGACAATGAATGCATGATTTGTATTTGTTAACTTCCACGGACCTGATTGATGTACCAATCAATGATGTTTCGAATGACTCTTCCAGCATTTGTAAACTCACCGAATCGTCTATTTCCTCTAAAGCATCATCGTGGAGAAGAGTGAAGGTTGATTGTTGAGTCGTACTAAGAGTTTTTGTCGACGACGTTAAATTGACTCTAACATCACTGATTGTGTACACTTTTTTATCGACTACTTTATCGATTTCATCTTCCCAAATAGTAAGGTACATCGTGCTCGCTCCATCGGTTATAGCGCTTTTTAGCATTCGTAAAGACTTGCTTCCAAAGATTTCCTCAGAAATTCCCTTCATAAACTTTCCTTTCACTCAAACTTTTTCGCCTTGTTCAATGTTGTCTTTCACGAACTTCAAGGACACGAGTTCTTGCTCTTTGGTAGGAACAAACTGAAAATTACATTTCGATTTGTCTGGAGTTGTGACAACTGTCATGTCGTTAATTTTCATTTCTTTAGCTTCGCTATTCCAGCCTGGTCCAATGAAGAAGTTGCTGATTTGAACTGGACTTAAGGTCTCTTGCTTTTGCTGGAATAAATCACACTTGGCTTTTGAAAAACAGACCACTCTCACATGCTTGTCTTTCGT
Source organism: Phenganax marumi (assembly GCA_025400095.1). Lineage (NCBI taxonomy): Eukaryota > Metazoa > Cnidaria > Anthozoa > Malacalcyonacea > Clavulariidae > Phenganax > Phenganax marumi. The sequence continues at coordinate 2,042 of JAODVM010411921.1, forward strand.
TTGTAATTGAAAATCACACCATTGTTTCTTTTTACCTTGTTTCAACGGAGATAATTGATGAACATACCCAATAACAGGGCTTGAAACCAGTTTTGACGAACTCATTTGTGAAGATCAAGAAAATACAGTAACTGGGAGTATGTAACCACTGCGTGAATCACAAGTAAACAAAGCTTGATTGAAGACTTACAGTTACAGGTGTGTCATCACTTTTAGTAATTGTTCTTTGCACATGTGATCACTTGGATAGCCAATAACAGGCATGAGTTGTCAGTGTCGACTTTGGACTAACCGTACGCCGTACATGTACGGATGTACCTCCAAAACGTATATCCGCAAAGTGCAAACTTACTACAAACAGTATTAAATACAATCTAGATAAATACTGTATCGCAGTTTGTGAAATGAGTTCATCAAAACCAACAAGTTCTATTGGAAAAGTTCACGAAGTTAGAAAAATCACAGTACTGCTGCCATCTTTCAGGTCTGTATCTCGGTTTACTGTAAATTTGCTATTAATTCCTGCTTGCAAAAAAATGTTTGTGATGAGGTTTGGTTGCATGCACAGTACAGCTAAGGATTAGCAGCTTGCAACATGTTTGTTTACTCTGCCGTCAGATTCCTGATATTGTAGATGTAGCTATCATGAAATGATTGAAATATGGATATAAGTATAAGTACAATAACCAGACGCAGTGCTACGATGCGGTGCCCATTTGGAATTTTGCACTAAACCTTTTCCTTTTCAATTTAAATTATTGTTTTTGATCTGACGTGTGCGTGTCGTCTTTAGTCGGTTGTCTGTTTGTTTAGAGGACAAATAATTTTAAGATAATTTTTTCTGCGAAGCATGCGCAAGATTTATGCAGTATTATTAAAGTACATTTTGGCGCTCAGTTTATTTTTTCGTGCAAAGCAAATAGTGCATGATGTCATGATATATTTGTAACAATACTCCTGATGTGATTAGTTTAGGTCTTAGGATTAGGGTTAAGACTAAAGCCACGTACAGACGGACAATTTTTCCTTGACAAGTTTTATTTGCTCGTGTGTATGGCAAAAAGTTGAAAATTTTTCCTTGGCAAGTATCCTTATTCAAAAGCTAGTCATGCTAGCTTTTGAACGAGAAAGTTGCTCGTGTGTACGGCCAACAAGGAAAACTCGACAAGTCAATTAATGTGCAGTAGGGCTCTGTGGATTATTAATATATTCGGGGTGACTGTTTTGATTTATTAAAGTTTCAAAATTTATGTTTTGGGATTCAGTCGCTTATATTCATTTTGTTATGAAAAAGAAAACTTGTCAATACCTAAAAACTTGTTCACTGTACACACGAGCAAGCGATGTCGTCAAAACAACGTGTCAAGCAATAATTGCTTGTCTGTACACGGCTTAATATAATGATAAACAAGCTGGAACAACATTGATAATAATACTGTTCACAACTTCACAGGGTGCATTAATAAATAAACACAGATTTTTCACCCAAGATAAGAATTTTTGCATCGAGGCAGAAGCGATTCGTGAACGAGTTATTTTGGAAATAAAATTGTGTAAAAAGAAATTATATTATATTAGTATATTAACTAGACTAGGGCATTACTATAATTATATGTCTGAGTGCATTGCGGCAAACGTCTTGCTTAAAATAAAACTGAAAGTGTGTGACTTGTCACGGTTGTAATGGTTATTTATATAGTACTTTAATAAAATAATCGCATATCAGACCTTAACTCACACACGCATTTTAAGACTTCTAACTTGGCAACTTATCATGCAGTAACTAAACTGTAGTAAAGTTCGTCATATATTTAACAGCCTAACTTAGCTCCTTCAACCTCATCAATTGTTCTGCAAATATCCGATAAATGTATCAAACAAGTACAGTATGTATAAAACGCCACTCATGATGATTGAACCTGCGGGCTGTGGCCCCCAAGACAGCCTGCCAGCAGGCTATTTGATGCGTATGATTCCGTACCATTTCAGTACTGACGAACAGACAAATCAAACACTTCGAGAATATAAAGCGGTGCCCAGTTTTGGGAGGGGCACCACAATACGGTAATCAAAATCATCAAGTACATTTTCTATAAGAACGTTTCATTCTAATTATAGCACGCATGATCCTGACGCAGTCACGACTAAAAAAATATATTTATAGAATGTTCTGGAAAATGCCCGTTTCAAACGTCGTCTACAGCCGTGTCGAATGCACTAAAAACATTGGATGAGGCTTTTCAGCAGATTTTCTATTGTTTTGCATTCCGCACGACCGAGGGGCCGGCGTATCATTACAAAAAATCTCGTTCACCTTCGCGAAAATGTTTGAAAAATCACAAAAAGTCTTTAAAAATCTCTCTCAAAAAAAACCTTATTAAAATCGCCAAAATCTAACAATGTTTACATAAGGTTCTAAAATCACAACATCTTCCAAAAATCTTAAGAATCTCAAAAACAATGCAACAAATCTTGGAAAATCATGAAAAGTCTCCTTGAAATCTTAATAAATCTTTGAAATCACTCAAGTTTTAAAAAAATCTCAAGATCAATAAAGAAAACTTGAGATTTATTGAAAAAAATCTCGTTTGCTATTATTCGAGTCATACGCCCCTCTCGCACGACAGTAAGCGCGACGTTTGAAACGGGCTAACAGTCTCTAACACACGCCACAACTGACAATCAACCACCGTTGTCCATCACGTAGATGAAAGGCTGCCGTGTATAAAGTTCTTAAATAGATAAAAAGAAATAAAAATAAATAAAAATAGTATCACCGCTAAAAATATGAATGTACATGCTTCGTACATATAAATATAGCCATATATAAATAGGCGTCATTCGTGCGTCATTCACACCGTATGTCTCTGTGAAACGTTAGAAGACTTTTGTAGAAGGGAAAATATGTCGAATTCGAAATCAGGTAAATCAAAAAGGCCATCGAAGGATAAAACCACTTCAAACGTGAACCAAGAGGTGGCAAGTGGTGCACACCGTAAGAGAGCAAATGAATTCACGACTATTGCAAATGAGTTTGCTTACCAAGGACGAGACTTTAAACGAGAGGGCGTGGTTGGATACATTCAGTGTGTATCACCACCAAAACAGAGTCGAAAAAATACAGAATACAGCAATTTCAAACTTCAATGTAAAACTGCTCTTGTACCTGGAGTGTGTTTTTCTTCAACGAAGCGCAGTATCTTGGCAGAGCGGGAAGCTACGAAAACAGCGGTGAAGCTGGAGCGTTTCATTTACGCGACGGATGGAAAAACAATCTTTGTCAACGACATGACAAAGATATCCGCACCAAATTCATCGGAATATGACTTTCAGTTTATTGACCACAGTACTCAGCAAAAAGATCTGAAGTCTATTATTGAGAATTCGATGGACATGGACTTGGTGGACTTCGTAGGTAAAGTCATTGCAAAAGATGCATCTGTGCAAGTAGTTGGTTCGTCTCAGTTACGAAAAACGGAGTGTTTTGTTGCAGACGAATCTTGCAAACAGGTGAAACTCGTTCTTTGGGAGAGTGACATCGAGAAAGTCGTGGTTGGTGAGGTATACGCATTCACAAATGTCCGCGTGCGAAGCGACTCGGTTGATGAACTTGGAAGTCAAGCCATTTTAAACACAACAAAAGCTACTACCGTTTCCAAGCAAGATGGCCATGCCCTGGCCAAGCTCGTAGACATGTCAAAGGAAAATGATGTTTTCAAGAGCAGCACTTCATTGGTAGTGCCTCTAATCCACGCTATCGAGGAACTAATTCGCTACAAGCAATGTTGCGACTGCAAAAGAAAAATTAAACAAGACAGCGCGAAGGTAGCCATAAAGTGTGACTCTTGCAATCACGTCGTTAGAAGTTCCATGTGCCAGCTCAATCTGTGTTGCAAGTTCAGTTGCAAACAAGATGATTCGCCTGATGACAAAGCACTTGTTCGTTACGTCATGTTCAAACATGCAATTGAAAAGTTGATTGGGGATGTTACTAACCTCGACGACGACCAACTTTGCGAGAAATTGTTGTCGTTAGAAAATTTTGAAATAACGTTCAACAAAGAAAACGTTGTGACAGACTGTAATCTTTCATGCTGAACTTACAGATTATCAACTACTTTACTGCTTAAAAAACTTTCATATTTATGAACTGTTCTATGGGTAAATATTAAATACCATATTCTGTATTCTGGGAATTAACAAACAATGATTGAACCATTGAAATTGAGATTCGGGGTAAAAATTTAGTACACACCATATATAGACATAGCAATGATTATCAAGGTGAAAATTTAGCATCTAAAAATTCTTATTGTGGAGGATACGTATATAAATATTCGCATATAAAGTTGTTTGAAGTTGATCATTAATTTGCTACAAAGTTTATTTATAGCCACCGACCATTTCAGCCGTGAATTCAGCTTGTGTCTGATGTATGATTGATTTCACAGAAGCTTACTTTTTTTATAGTCTCATTACAGCGCCACATCGCTGACTGTCTTAAATTATTTGACTTCAGTTGCAAACTTTCGCTTCATTGACTAAGCCCCAAATTTCCAGCCAGTGTATGATTAGAGACAATTCATGCAAGTCTACATCGCCCGGCGAATGTCTGGAGTTTGGACGCCAAAACAAACCGAACGCAACTCCACAACTCAGATTTGTAAGTGGAACCGTCAGTGCAAGAGAAGTTTATGAGATATGCAGACCAAACAGCCAAAATTGTGAAACTGCTCCCGAGTACCAGAAAAATGTGGAACAGGACTAAACTTTATTTTATTCGAAAATCGAAAATTCGCGACGTGTTGCCAAATCGCGTTTGTTGTGTGTTGGCCGGGTGAACTTAGTTGCGAATTTTCGCTTTACGCCCGTATTTCTTATTGCAACGCTTTGTTCCCTTTATCTTGCTGACATTTGTTTTCGTGCTGTATCTATAAATTAGTACTTAGGATGGTAAAAAACGCCAATAATTTGGAACTGACAATGGCAAGTTTGGTCGTAAATTAGCAGACGACTGTATTATTTATGACAATAATATAGCTCAATGCAACCGAATACAGGTACAACTCATTGCCGATTGCAGTGAATTTTCGTTTTACTGAATTCTTATTCGTTCGATGCATCAAAAACGTATGACATACTATAGCTTCGCAATGGCAATTCAGCTATTGTATAGTTGTAGAAAGCAAATTTCGATCGCGTGTTAATTTGCTCACTCCTGAGATTCCGCCATTTGTGCGGCAACATAATTAATATATTTTGACTACAAGCACGTGTTCGATAGCAATTTCAGCGGAAACGGGGGTTCATGCTCATGGAACTGTTTAACATTTTATTAACATCTTAATAGAAATACACACGAGAAATGCCTGAATACACCCCCGGAAAGTTTACACTATGACTGACTGTATGACTGACTCATGTGAATTTTCGCCACTCATCACAATACTGCAAAGTTTCGAAGAAACTTTGCACTAATAAATTGAGCAAAGCGAACTCACAAAATAATTCTAAGAACATACCTATAAAAGTAATGAAAGAACTTGATAAATTAGATGGAAAAATTACAAGATGGGGAACAAAGAATATTAACAAAGATTTAGACACTTTAGAAAATACATTAAACAAAGACGATTACGACGACAAAACTGTAGACGCTAAAACGAATTATATATATAGATATGTAGATAAATACAGAAGAAAAGTGAGGCCCATACCAGCACCAAGAACAAAACTAGTACAACAAAAGAGACAATCTGTAGCAGAGAGATTAAAATTACAAGCTGAAAAAGCTGTCGAAAGACCTTTGATACAAGCATCAAAAGCTACCAATGTTGAACCTTTTAAACTAAAGCAGAGACTAGGTTCTAGATCATTAAAGCTAACACCGTATATAAAACCAAAGCAAAAACCAATCCCAAAGCCGAGAACATTTGTGAGGAGGAAAATGAACGATTTTTACAACTGGTTAGTTAAATACGTTCCAGACAATATAAAAACATCCAAGCATTATGAAGGGAATATCAACATTAATATGATGGTCCAAAAAAGACAGGTATACATGACTATTGTACAATGTATTGTTAGTGCCATTTTGAAGATGATAAACATTCAATTATAATTAAGATACACTGTACTGTATCTTAGGGGCTGTTTATAAGCAGGCAAGCCAGCCCGGGTGCGCGGGCTGGCTCACTTTTCCGAGATGAATCTCATCTCATGTCTACATGACGACGCTTAATAAAATTTTTGCGGGAAATTCAAATTCAAAATGGCGGGTCTAAAAATCATCTCAATGGTAGCTACACTGATGATCCATATTGGAGCTTCTACTGCCCTGCTTTTGCAACTCTATGGCTTGATTCTTTTGTGGAAAACCCAACAGAAACAAAGGAAAGGTACGACGTTGATAATGCTTCAAAGTAAGCGCAATTACTTTTTAAGAAAATTAAAGGTACCTAAACAACGAAGATTAAGATGAAAGAAGAGAAGCTGTTGGTTTAAACCTGGCAGATCAGATCAGTGGTGGATAAATATGGAAAGCAGCGAAGCGCCTGAAGAATGCTGGATGAAGAGTTTCCGCATGACTAAAGAGTCGTTTCTAAAGCTTGAAAACGAGCTGAAGCCTTATATTTCACCTGATCCTTGTTTGCCCAACTACAGATCACTTAGCAGTGCCAAGAAACTAGCTATCACCCTGTATTATGTGAAGGATACTGGCTGTCTTATTATGACAGCAAATGCTTTTGGTATAGCAGTCTGTACAGTTTCTGCAGTCATATTTGAAGTCTGTAGTGTCATTTCAAAATAACTTGGACCTCAATATTTGCACTTGCCTGTGAATCAGACTGAAATGAAGAAGAAAGTCTGCAAGTTTGAAGCGAAACTTGGGATGGCACAAGCCTTTGGATGCATTGATGGAACACGTGTTCCTATCCTTCAACCAGTAAAAGACCCACAAGATTACTTTTGCCATAAAATGTTGTATTCACTTAATGTACAAGCAGTGTGTGACTATAGAGGTATATTTATGGACGTTGAATGCATGTGGCTAGGAAGTGTACATGATGTGAAAATTTTTGAAAATTCATCAATTAATCAAAAACTCATTTCTGGTCACATTCCAAGAACATTCCTTACTGTTTCACCAGGCTCAGAAAAAGTCCCCGACTACATAATTGGGGATCCTGCATACCCATTGACTCCTTTTTGTATGAAGGAATATGCTACCTGTACTTCAAATGAGGAAGTGGTTTTCAATCAACTTCTGTGAGCAGAAGAAATCCAATCGAGTGTGCCTTTGGTGGCCTAAAATCACGGTGGGCAGTTCTTACAAAAGAGATTGACTTAAAGATTGAATCCATTCCAGTTGTTGTATACGCATGTTTTGTCTTGCACGATTATTGTGAAATGAACAAATCTTACATTGATGACGATCTGGTTAGATGCCAAAATTGAATTAAATAAACAAAATGAAGAACAACACAAAAATAGTATGGACCCAATATACTCCGGTTACCATAGTGAAGGTGAAATGGTAAGGCATACAATAGTAAATCACATTCGAGATAATTTACCAGATTATGTGGTACTCTAAGATTGATGGTTTCATATTTTTACCTCAAGCAACTAACACAACATTAACTTGTATTAATTACATAAGATGAGAAGCAGTTAGAATATTAATGTTCGCATTGAGTTTCCCTGGAGTTCAAGTTTATCAGTGTAAAATCAGATAACTCAGTGTGTGAAACATCTACCTAAAAGCAAAAGCACGTTAGCAATTCAAACTGTAAGTAGTACAAACAGTGTTTGATTTTAGATTGTGGATAGAATTGCTTACTTTACTTGTTCTTTCTGTTAAGTACATATACATAGATTGTTAAGGTTCAGTATCATTAACTACTTTACTTTAAAGGTTCTGCATGAACATACTATGAAAATATAACCAATTGTAATTAGTAATTGTTGTGTAACAAGAATAAGAACAAATATTAATAACCAATATATACATATTGTGGCTATATGTTGGATGATAAGTTGTAAATCAAGATGCATTATTAACTGCATCATTGTTTAGTTGAACGTTACTATCACTTTGCCTTGTATAAAGTGGGTTGAAAGGTAATACACCAGCATGATTTTGAAATACTGGGGTTGGGGGAGAGATTTCACCTTGTTGGTAGAAAAGATTTTAGTTGAATGGCCTCTGCAGTCATTCATCAAAAAAACCAATGTTCGGTAAGACACAGCACGACCAAAATTATTAGCATTGATTTCATGAAATATAGTTGTGAGACTGAGAGAACGTGCAAGGAGTGCCTGATTTTGAAATAAAGACTTGTGA
>JAODVM010411932.1:0-10388 GCA_025400095.1 Phenganax marumi
TGAGTCAGCAAAATGTCAACTATTAACGTTCTAGAATGTTTTGTAATTGGATACTATGCCATGTCGCATATGACATGGCAATCTAAGTAAAATTAAAAGTCCCGCCGATAGAAAACCTCCATGAATAACAACAGGGAATAATAATTCGTTGATTTGTTGAATGTTCACTCCGCTGTATCCGCACAGATGCCTCTAAATGTTAAAGCTATCATTAAAGCTAAGTATTAAAATCGAAACATGCGAATTCAACAGTTTTGGGAATGGCCCACAAGAAACGTTTGTCTCGTTATATTGTTTGCCATAGTTGGAAAAGATATCAAACAAATAAAATGACCACTGAGCATCTGAAAACTTCATATAGTTATTAACCATGCGATGTCAAGTATGTCTGACCAGCTTTTAATAGCTTATTGTATCGACATATTATCACACTTTACATCACTGCGGGGTCTGCGGCTCAAAAGCTTGCCTCCAAGGTAAAAAATCCATCCTCAGCCATACCCAACTGAATCTGACAGTGAGTGTCAATTCCTCTTTGTTGTTTTACAATTCCTAGCTTTCCTGAGACTGCATCGAACACAAGTGGCTCTGATCTTGGCTTCTCTTCAAATTTACCAGTTCATGTATTAAGTACATGTAAAAGTTCTCCATTGTCGTCCTATATCGGCATACATTCCTTTAACTTTTGCGGTTCGTCCTGCTTATCTACTACAGTTTGATGTGGCCGCTCAATGCTATTGTTAAAGCTCTGAAATGCCATGACCTTTAGTGACGGAACAATTAATTTTCACTTCGCTATTTCCTTTCACCAAAAATGTATAAAGTTACAAGCTGATCAGAAAATTCGACTCTTCTCGGTCGCGGAAACAAGCTCGCTGCTTGACCACAAAAGTGTTGATATTTTAAAATTGCTTTCTTCTCAATATCCAGCCCCCATGCAGCCGTTTCTGGGAATTCCCTTTACCATTAAAAAGACACTTTCACTCTTAAATACTTGTTGACGTTGTTTCAAAGTCTTGCTTGCCAGAATCCCAGATTTCAAAAATGCCTTGGTCAGTGGCTCAGCGAACTCGTCTTGCGACTGAGAAGCGAGTTTTAGAGCATTTCTTTCCCGATCGAGTAACATGGATAGATCCAGCAGGCGACACGAAAGTCGAGGTGTCACTCAACACCAATTATGACAACAAATACTGTCTGAGAATCTATTTAAAATCCAGTGAAGAAGGCAGTTCTGATTTCCCTAATTCGGTCCCAGATATAGTGAGGGTTTATTTATTTATTTAATTATTTTGAGTTGCTTGGAAACAGTAGTCTTTTAGTGGCAAAATAAAATAATTCTCAAGAGAATATTTATCAATACATATTTTACATTAAAATACAGACACTTGCTATTACTATAAAGAATAGCATGACAATTCGAAATCTAGTGATTAAATGCCCCGAGGGTGAGTGCGCCCGAGGGAGTTCCACAAACCTCCGAGCCTGAGGTGTCATTTAATCACTAAATTCTGACTTGTCGTGCTATTTGTTTGTACTAATATGATAAGCGAGGGCAACGTAGGGTATAACGATTTTTAGGTATTGTTTAAAACTCATATGAGAACAGAAAGATTTTAAATTTGCCCATGAGCGTATAGTCTAGGTGTGTATAAATATGAGCTAAATTTCGCAAGTGGTGCTGTTGTATTCTTGGGAAGTCTAAGGGTATGACCGAGAAGAGGTTCTCAGAAAAGGCTCAATTCAAAAGCAGATGTAAGCGGAATTCTTCAAGTGGGTTGTGTGAACGGGGATGTCTACATAAGTAACGATACGACTAAGTAAAGAGTTTGTGAACAGGTGCTGTTGAGTGGAGAAAAAGTGAGTTAACTGCAAATAATTGCGTAATTATGCAGCAATATAGAAGTGTTTTTGTTGTGTATAGTGAATTACTTGCATGATTGGTCGTGCCATTGATTTCTATACAACTGGATTGCGCATCCCTATATGTCATCAGTCAAAATTTTGAAGCCATGGCGGCCATCTTGGTACTCCAGGTCCAGCGTTCATTGCGGGTTTGGTTTGCTGATGTTTTCAATTGACCGGACGTCTCGCGGCGGCCATCTTTGTACTCCAATTCGTCATTTCCTATTGTTTCCTAGGCTTCACTTTCGCAGCCGGATGCGCCATCCAGTTATATAGAAATCAATGGTCACGGGGCAGGTGCAATGGGCAGGTGCAGGAGGATCACCAAGGATCACCACCACGATCACCACCATTTTCGTTGCCGATCATTTGCGGCAGCTTCCGATTCAACCGGGAAAAAATAATACTCACCAAGCCCTTCTCTTCCGCCATCTTTCTAGTTTTTGAACAAAGAAGCTTGAGAAATACTCTTAAAATATGATTCTTCTTGAGCTGAATAACCGTATTTTAGAAGAAATTTTAACGGCCAAGTTTGCAAGGTAAGGATATTGTATTTTTTGCTTGTTTTTATATGATTTAAAAGCATTTTTCGCAGCTCTTTAGTCCTATTGTCTGGACGAGGGGTCGAGGTCCGTCAGTCAGTGTCTGACATCCTTGTTCAAATTTCCTCTTTTTAGCGAGAAGTTTGAGGCAATCGACATTACATTTGCTGGTGAGTTTGTAGGGTTCAAGAGGAAATCGCATTTTTCGACAAGGTTTATGAAATTGTGGGGAAAATAGAAATGTTACCGTATTTTAATTTTAAATATTGAATAAAAGTTTGAACACTTTTAGCATTTCATTTTATTTATTAAATATCCAAACGTGTCTGGTGAGCCAGAGTAAAATTATAAGGTTGGCTCACTGGGATTTATTATGTCTTATGTAAAATACCTATCCTAGTGATTCTGAAGTTTTGCAAATTGCAGATTTTGATGGTGTTTCTTTTCATGTTTCCAACCCTGATGGCGAGAAGAGCAAAATAAGAGTAAGTCATTTAACAACAATGAAGTATTTTGGCATATCATGAAGCTCAAACTTTTGTGCTCCATTTCACGTCCAGCCTCAAATATACCCTAAGATATACCCCTTCTCTTCAAATACACCCTCTTCCCAACTGTAATTATCACAAAAATGCAGAACTACAAATACAAGCTGTAATGTGGTCAGGAATATAGTGTTATACAACATGTCACCTACTAGAATGCAAGAAGTGTCACTTTTATTATGTCCAACATGCATATTACATGCTGTTCAAGCAATTGCTTTTTTATGTTCGTGTAGATTAGCATTCACCTGAAGTTTTATCCTGACCTTCAAAAATATGGTGCTGATCAGGTATTTAAAACTGATTAGCTTGTTCATGGACTTCAAACATGTTGTATATTAATTATTAGATATTTTAGTACCCCATAAGTGGCAATATGTCTGGGGAGTGTGTCTACTATACCTATTTTAGTTTGTGTATCTTAATTGATTTTACTTGTCAGAAGGAGGTGACTCTTGGTGAAACGTTTTAACTTAGCATACATATTGAATATGAATATCACACAGCACAAAATGTCATTCAGACAGTTCTTTCAATTTTCATTTCAATTACATCCAAACATTTTTATCACTCACAATTTGCCTTTCTCCATGAAAGCAATCACTTGATCATCCTGTTTTGATGCAGGGTATTATGTAATAGTTGGTAGATATTGTACTGTTCGTGAAAGGTACAATATTAAATTAAATAAGAGATTTGCTTAGTAAAGTCAGTATGTCAAATTTTATAGTTGATTCAAAAAGAATATGGGTCTTTTTTAACCACTGCAGAATCTGGTGAGTAAACTGCAGTTCGTGGTCATCATTTTATGCCACCTTTTTCATTTTGAAAAAATATTTCCTGTTGTATAGGTTATGATGTATCTCTTCTTATTGACTTGGAAAAATTACCAGCAAGTGACAAAGAAAAAGGTACTGCATTTTGTGAGCGTACAATGCAGTAATGCCAATTTTGCTTCATTGAATTGATTGCCTTTGATTTCTGCTCTCTGAGACTTTTTTCATTAACCATAGGAAGGTATATCAGTATGTTCACAAAAATGTGGTGTTCTAAAAGACCAACAGTACATTGTACATGTACTCTTTAGTGATTCTGCTATTGGTTTTCCCATTGTGTGAACAACTATTTTGTAGCTACAGGAGTAGTACAGAAAATTGTTTTAATTTTTGAGTGATTTGTCAGTGTCACCACTTTTTATTGTGGTGAATAACCATAAATATCATACATTTCTTTCTGCATGGTTGAGATCTGACTTTATTTATAATCCAGGTACTTTCTTTTTTTGATCTATATACTTTCTAATTGCATTTTTCCTGGTTTGTTTTCAGAGGATTTGATTAAAAAGATTTCGTTGTTGAAACGAAACTGTTTCGCCTCTGTGTTTGAGAAATATTTTGAATACCAACAATCTGGAAATGATAAAGCAGAGTATGCTGTGATCAACTACAGAGAGGATGAAACCATGTTAGTAATGTTGACCCGTCAATGCAAAATATTTGATACAGCAATACCCCAGATATTCCATATCTCCTTATTTCTTCTATACTAAGGTATGTTGGTGCAAAAGCGGACCGTGTCACGGTTATTTTTAGCACAGTGTTTCGTGATGACGATGATGTAATAATTGGAAAGGTTTTCATGCAGGTAACATTTTGCATCATTGATGTTCTAGTGCAGTTATGCTGTACATGATAGATATTTTTACAGCTAATAGTATGAATTGGTTAATATTTTGTTTGCATGAACGTTTTTGTGCCTTCATTCCAAAAGCTTGCAGGATCTGTTTTATTTTGTCAGCTAATTTCTATTGCCAAAACCTATCCTCAAACCATTAACTCGCACACAGTGTGCAGTATTGAGTTCCTCAATATTTACTGAACAGATTTTCATGTACAGTGCAGCATTTTCCTTACAGGATTATTATACTTGTTTCCTTTTTTCTGTGATTTAGGAGTTGAAAGAAGGTCGCCGTGCTAGTCAGACTGCTCCTCAAGTTCTCTTTAGTCACCGTGAGCCTCCTCTTGAATTGAAAGGAACAAACGCTGTAGTGGGTGACAATATTGGATACATCACGTTCGGTAAGAGTAACAAAGCATCATGCAGTTAAGTAGCATGACAAGGGGAGTGTGAGAGTGCACTAGGCTAGGGGGCCTGGGCTCGCTCGACGCTCTAAGACTGTGTGAAGGTGTAAATTCTTCTCTTCGCATGCGCTTAAATGTGAATGATTCTGGTCTTGGTGAAGACAGGTTCGCTATCGCTGTGTTTATGAAAATATATGAGCCTTGGTATAGAAAGAGTTGCAACCAACCTGCTTTTGTATTTTCTGGCAAGCCTATCTGTGATGTCTACAGACTACATTTTAGCTATTGTACACTGATCACTTCTACATTCGACAACATTTTTATGTTTTCATAGTGTTGGGTGCCAGGCATACAAATCCGAAAGTCAGAGACAACACGATCAATTTAATCCACACTTTCAGAAACTACCTGCATTATCACATCAAGTGTTCCAAGGTAGGCGAACGTGCAATAACTTACTGTACTATGTCCTTATCATAGAGTATATGTTGACTGTATACGTCTCGGCCTTGATTCTCTAAATTGTACTGTCAATAAACACTTTTTTATTGTTAGACTTTAATTGATCTTTATATATAGGCTTACCTGCACTCCAGAATGAGAGCAAAAACGACGGACTTTATTAAAATCGTGAACCGTGCGAAACCTGAACAGAAGACGACGGAAAAGAAAACAATAACGTATGTATTTACCTTGAATGGAAGCATCCATGAGCTTCAAGTGAACAGGTTTTGTGGTTAGTTGGTCAAAACTATGAAATACAATAAAATATATGTATTTTTGAAAATGTCTCTATCACAGGGTGGGATGGTGCCCACAGTGTATTTCTTGCACTGGTTGTTCGAATGTTGGATAGCGCTGTCCATTGGATAGTGAATTTTTCAACGTTCATAAAATCGGACGAAAAATGCCGAAACTTCCATTTTGGTCAACGATATAAATATTAGAGACTTTAATCTCTAGATATCATTTGCAATTTTTGTTGATAATGATCGATGGAAAATTTTACGTAGGCTACCAAAGTCACAATTCGGTGCATAGCGCTATCCACCTTTTGAACAACCAGCCCTTGATGTATCGGTTATTATTGTATCTTTCAAAGAGTTGCTATTGATCTAGAACCAGTACAGGTTTCTTGAAATGACTTACAAACGTTCCAGTGATATAGTTCGAGCACGAAATATGTACTCTGATATCCGTCACAAATTCTTCCTTAAATGACTGAAAAATGAATGTACTACAATTCCTTGGCTTGACGATAGTTCATTACCTTTGTAGTGGCAAGACATTTGTTCGACAGTGAAGAGCAGTTGTGCTGGTAGTTGAGAATACAGAAGACAAATTGATGATCGGAGTTCAACGTAAATGTTCTGTTTGTTAGTTTTATAGTACGTTTATTAGTGCGGATACATATGTTGTTTCGTACTTCCGACTATCGAATATTTCATATTGCGTCCTTTTTAGTTTTAAATACATTTTTTGGTACGATTGTTGATTTGTTATTAACTTCTATGACTGCGATGTGTTTTTTCTCACGAATTTTTGCAATTTGATGATAGATATACGCTTGCATCATAGTCGTTAAAGACACTGACGTTGTTAGGAAATTACGCAGGAAAGTTAGTCTTCGACCAAAGTTTTTGCAATAATTTATTTCGACGTTGGCTGAGCATATTTTCTCTTTTGCGTTTTATATAACCAAAGCCTGGTTTTTATACACTGCAATTCCTTTGCCGTGTCTGAATCATTGTCGCGGTGATCAATGATAAATAAAATCCTTTTGTCTGTTGGGGTTGTCACCAACAATGGATCTGAAATCAATTACGATTTATAAGAAAAATTTACTTGTAAATCACTGGTACACTTAGCTAATCTGCGTGCATTCGTCGCTCACGAGGTTCGCTACATGCATGGTCATGCGCTAATATTTGAGGCTGGTTCTCATATATCGCTGATGCTGGAGGCCCGCTTTGTGTTTGATCATCGGAGAAGAAAAGTATTAGAGCTAAACAAGAGTTTAAGTATTAGTGACCAAGGACAATCAATGTCGTCGATCATCGGCGGCGTATGAAAACCACGCTTTAACCAATTTACGTTTCATCACTGCACTCAACGGTTGCGCAATATTTCGTGAACTTTTGAAGAGAATTGCCACCATTGAAATCGGTTGGTACAGTGGCAACTGTCAAAAAGTAACGTGGTATAATCAAGACGTCAGTTGGGATATGAGCTTATTTATGTTCGTTACCAAATATTATGTACAATTATGAAAGATGAGAAAACAAGTTAGTACTGCCTGTGCATAATTCTCAGACTCTCAGTTCATGTTTTGGTACAATTTGTGCCATACAGAGACGTGCTGTATGGTTCACTCACAGTTCTTTTCAGATTTGATAGTTTGGTTCTTTGTCATTTACTGGTAGGGGCAGTCGGAAGTGTATTTTCGCTCAGTGAGGAGTTGTGAGATCGAGACTATGTTCATATTCGTATACGATACCCTGCTCACTAATTTATTGCCTTCTTTAAAATATTGCTAAATCTTCAGAAGCAATGCCACCACTGTCTCAACCATTAGCGAACTTTACATGATTTGGTTTGCGTCAAATATATAAGGAGAATTCATGATTCCAAGATTGTATTTTTGAGTGATGTGGGCGCGTCTCCAATGTGGTTGCACATGTGGTGCCTAAAAATGGCGGATTTCCATTCAGTGCAAAATGTCGCGCGATCAACATTGTGCGATCGCCTTCTTTTGAAATGCGTTCTTCGAACCACATCTAATGAGATTCGTCCCGCTTGACAACTGATAATGCAAAGGAAAGCGATGGCAAAATATCGATCGCGAGACACTTTACACTGAATGGAAATCCGCCTTAAAGGCCGTTTTCCACTGCGGCCGTTTTCGCCGCGCGGCGGAGCGCACAGTTTTGAACATGCTCTCTATTGTTAGTTGTCCGCTGTTGGTCTCGCGTCCACGCGGAGAAAATTGAATTGCTTTATTTTAATTTTCCTGGAGTGCCCACATTCAAAACTGTGCACTCCGCCCGCGCGGGCAAAACGGCCGTAGTGGACAATGGACTGGTTCTTAAATGACGTCAATTCGCGGTGTGGGGGGGGGGGTGCTCCACAATATCCGATATTCAATCTGCAAAACATCTGAGCAGGTGCCAGGTAATTACAAAAGTTGTTCGTTTGACTGCAAAAGGCAGAGCTCATTAGAACAATTAGGATGCATGCGAATGCGCCTTTATTGGCAAATGAACAGGAGGAAAATGAGTTATCCACAAAGCCTTCAGACAACGGTTCAGCAATAGTTGACGCGGCTACTGAAAACGAAGCCAAAGATGACATTCAAGAACAGGGTATATTTTGATTAACTATTTTGGTATTGTAGCGTTGTACAGTGAATCTGTGCTTTGTCACGATTTACACTGAAACTCGAGTTTACTTACATCAGTAGCAATCATTTTAAGAATGCAAAAGCTGAGTGTAAAATACCTTGCATTTTTTATACTAAACACTTGGTACATTTTCCAAATTCTATGTCAAGCATCATCAAATTTAGCAAAGCGTGCAGAAATGCAGAAGGGTTTAAAGAGTTGCAGAAATTTCACTATACTTGACCCTACTGGT
This sequence comes from Phenganax marumi, assembly GCA_025400095.1. NCBI lineage: Eukaryota > Metazoa > Cnidaria > Anthozoa > Malacalcyonacea > Clavulariidae > Phenganax > Phenganax marumi. The sequence goes on from JAODVM010411932.1 coordinate 8,704, forward strand.
CCTTGCAACTTTAGCCTCACCATGATTAGTCAAGAATTCACAGCACCTATTTCAGCTTGGCTCTACGTATATACGTACATATACAGTACCATAAGATCTTTAATTGTGAACATGCATTTTGCAAATATTCCTGTCTTGGATATTTAACTGCTGGTTTTCTTGTTCCACACTCTAACCAAAAAGCTATGAGCCTTTTGCATTTGTTTTTGTTTGCAACTTTTTTACTCTATTTTGCAAAATTTTTTTTGACTCCCAGTCCTGATGTCTGAGCAAGTGAAAGGTTACTCCTCTTAGAGGTAAACTACATCAAGCGTTCTTCCTGCGGGTTCCTAGTTTGATAGCAATTTACCTCATTCCATGAGCAAATTTGAAAAACTCATTTGCAAATCCCTAGAAGGAGTTTGCAATATGCTAGAATCCACAACCCATCACATTCACAAGTTCCTTTCTTCCTGTTCCAAGTTTCTCACTTCCTTAGCCAATCAAATTCTGTTAGTATAATGATCTACAATAAGGTCATTATATAAACTGAATATGATTGGCTAAGGAAGTGAGGAACTTTCGATGGGCTCTGGAATATTGCAAACTCCTTCAAGGGATTTGCAAATGAGTTCTTCAAATTTGCAAATGGAATGAGGTAAATTGCAATCAAATTAGGAACCCAGAAGAGAAATGCCTGACACGGTTTATCTGTAACATTTCATCAACTTATCTTCTTGACTCTACTTTGATCCCATAAATAATATAATTCACAGTCCCAAACAAATCAGCAACTCTCCTTGCTAAGTTTTCTTTGACTAGACTAGTCCACTAGCCCATGTATAACACAAACTAGTTTTCCTTGACTGTCGTACATGTACACATGCTACATTCCTGAAAACCTGGCATGACTAGCTTTTGAACAAGACTCATTGTCAAGGAAAACTTGTCAATTTTCGTAGCACGCAGGCAAATGAAATTTGTCAAGGAAAAATTGCTCCTTTGCAGGGCTTTATTATTATCAAAACACTTTGCTTGTTGCTGTAGGATTATTATCAAATGCTGATGACAGTGCACTTGAGCATAATGGACAAAGATGTGGATGTTCTCCAACTATCAAGATCTGTGTTAGCCATGCATTATCTGCTTGGGTAGGTCTTCATTTTACTGAACATTGAAATATTCTGTTACTTTCATATTTACCATATGTATTGGAATATTTCTAAAGGGAGATCGAATGTGGATGTTTGCAATATCAGTCTTCCTAATTGCACTCACTCCTGGTTCATTTCTCTTCACGGCTATTTATGGTTTGTCCGTATCGCTATCTGTTGTGGCATTTGGCACCTTGGTAGGGGACTGGATTGATCTAACTCCACGTCTGAAAGGTACAGTAACAGCTGGTTGTACAAAGCCCATTTAAATCACTTAAATGGTGGATAAGTCAGAATTCAAAAATACTCCCATACATCTTCTCAGTAAATATTTCAAATCAAGTCATATGTAACAAAACTATGAGTAAATACATAATTACTGTATTCAGTTGAGGACTCTCAATTTTGTTGTTCAAGGCATACAAAAAATTATTTCTAGTGTGAACTTATCCGCTGTTTAAGCTAAATTTGCTCTGGGGGCTAATGCAGTTTAGCGGACACCTTATGCCGCTGACCATCCAAAAAAACAATATTAGATCGCGAAAGCTGAGC
>JAODVM010411943.1:0-26931 GCA_025400095.1 Phenganax marumi
ATAAGAGCAAAACATTGGTGTGTCTCAAACAAGCAGACCCCCACTATGATTATGTATGGCATCTGCTTGCAGCAGCAAACCAAAACGAGCATCCGCTCCTTCAAAGGTTCCTCTGCTTTTTGGACATACCCAGAGACAGCCCCTCAATCTCACCACATTCGCTCGCTCTGCTCGCATCCCTCGGGCACGAGCTACACCCAGTTGGGCTCACGAGACAAGCTCATTCCAGTCGGGACAAGCAACTCCCCACCGACGGAATGGGCTCCAAACGGGACAAGCTGGTCGTCGAAGGGATCGCCTTCGAAGAGGGTTGCCAGAAGCTCCCCGGCCGATCGATCCAGGAAGTCTCCGGCTCGTCGATCCGCCTCGAGCAGCGAGATCACTCTGCGCTGTAGTTCCGCATCCGGGCAGATCTTCGCGAGCGCTGCGGAGCGCTTCTCCGGTCGAATCTCCAGCAGCTCTTCCAGAAGATCCGATGCGCGTCGCCAGGTGTCCGGCGTGTACCGGCTGCTCATGGGGGTGCTGAGCCAGCCTAACGCCGGCCCTCGAAATGTCCAAACGGATTCCGATCGTGGGGTGGACCCCTCGGCTGGCGATTCCCACCGCTACGGGTCGAATCGCTCGCCGCTGGAGCGGGTCTCGGTTTTGTCGTGACCCGCTCAACCGCTACGCTAGGGCGCAGTAGCGACCGTGTGAACGCGAGGGGCGTGCGGATGGGCGACGCAGACAGAGAGCCGGAGGTCACAGCGCTGCTCGAGGCGTGGGGAGGTGGCGACTCGAGCGCCGCAGACCGGCTGTTTCCCATCGTCTACAAGCACCTGAGGGGGCTGGCTCATCACCAGCTCGGTCGGATGCCAACATTCGAGACCCTCGCAACGACGGCGCTCGTGCACGAGGCCTACCTCCGCCTGGTGGACTGGAAGCGGGCGTCGTACAACGATCGACGGCACTTCTTCGCTGTCGCCTCCCGAGCAATGCGGCAGATACTGGTCGACTATGCGCGTCGACACGCGGCGGAGAAGCGTGGCGGCAACGTCCACCAGACCGGTCTGAGCGAGGGCCAGGTCGCTTCACGTGAGCGCTCGAGTGAAGTCGTCGCCGTCGATCAGGCGCTCGGCGAGCTCGAGAGGCTCGATCCGCGGCTCGCGAAGGTGGTCGAGCTGCGCTTCTTCGGCGGACTCTCCATCCAGGACACCGCTGAGACCCTGGACATCTCCCCGATGACGGTCAAGCGAGACTGGCGCAAGGCCCGCGCGTTTCTGTTCGAGGCTCTGGATCGCGGCCAGGCGAGCGCCTAAGACCTTCTTCTCGACAGCACGGCCCGTCGCAGCAAACCTGGCGTCTCGGCCGCCCAGCCGGGAGATGGTCCAGTTCCGGGTGCATTTGCCGTTTGCTTGAGTCGAGACGGCATGAACAGATCCAGGATTCCGCATTTACCCGAGAGAGGTGGTGAGTCGAGCTGGTGGCTGGGCCGCTTGGTGATGGCTTGGTTGGCCGTGAGCTCCGCGATCGCGGCGGCCGCATCGGAAGCTCCGGTCGCCGTCTCGCCTGGCAGCTCGGGACCTCGAGTCAGAGTCGCCGACCGATGCCCCACGTTCAGTTGGACGGGAGCGCCCGAGGGGCGGGCCCTTCGGCTCGTCGTCTACCGAACCGACGGGGGATCGGCCGGTGGGGAAGACCCTGAGGGACTCAGTGTGCGGCTGCCGTCTGGGGCCTTGTCCTGGACACCGCCACTCGAGCAGTGTCTGGAGTCCGGCGCCAGGTATGCCTGGGCTGTTGGAGCGGAGGGCGCTACCGACCGGAGCGCTTGGTCGGAGCCGAACCTCTTCGAGGTCACCCCGGGGCCGTCGGTCGCGAAGGTCGAAGAGGCTCTGCGGGTACTTCGACGCTTTGTCGAGACGGAAGGCCAGTCCGAGGGTCACGCGATCCTCGAGTCGGAAGCCACCCGGCTCAAGCTCCTGCTCTCGGAAGGGCGGACCCCTGCGCAGCGGAGTGCCGCGTCGAGCTCCGGCGAGGAGGAGGTCGGCCTCGAGCCTGGGGAACCTCAGCCCTGGGGCGTAGTGGACCCCGCTCCCGCCGGCTCCAATGCGCCGGTAGCCGGAGCGAGCTCGTTGACCGTCGATGAGCAGCTGCACCTGGGAGGCGACAGCCATATCTTCAAGGAGGGCGAGTTGCTGCTCTGGGAGGACGGCCTCAACACCGCGGTCGGGCTCTCGGCGCTCTCGGCCAACTCGACCGGCTCGAGGAACACCGCCGTCGGTCCTCGTACCCTCCGGGACAACAGCACGGGCACGGAGAATACGGCCGTCGGCTACGAGGCTCTCCTGGTCAACACCGCCGGTCAGTACAACACAGCGGTAGGCAACAGCGCACTGGGCGCCAACGAGACGGGCGATTTCAACACGGGCGTCGGCAAGGGAGCGCTCTTCGCGAACACCTCGGGTCATCGCAATACAGCGGTGGGAGCGATCGCCTTGATCTCGAACACCGAGGGCGCCTGGAATACGGCCGTCGGGATCGATTCGCTGCAGCTCAATACCACGGGCTCGCGCAACACCGCGGTCGGCGCCGTTGCCCTCCTCTCGAACACCGATGGCTCGTGGAACACGGCCGTTGGGGTCGATTCGATGCAAGCGAACACCAGCGGCAGCTACAACACCGCGGTCGGTTTCACGGCGATGCTCTCGAGCGAGACCGCTTCCTACAACACGGCAGTGGGCGCCAAGGCCCTGCGCAGCAACACCACCGGTGACAGCAACACGGCGATCGGTACCGAGGCGCTGCGCTCCAGTACAACGGGCTATGACAACACGGCGGTGGGTACCGGTTCGCTCGCCTACTCGACAAACGGGGCCAAGAACACGGCCATCGGTGCGAGAGCGCTCGAGTCGAACGAAACGGGCTTTACCAACACGGCGGTCGGTCAGATATCACTCCGGTCGAACACCAGCGGTTATCACAACGTTGCTCTGGGTGCCTACGCTCTCGGTCATGTCACTACCGGCAGCAGGAACATCGGCATTGGGGTCTCTGCCGGGTCCTCGAACGAAGCCGGCTCGGACAACATATGGATCGGCACCTCGGGTACCGAGGAGTCCAATACGATTCGGATCGGGAGCTCTGCCGACCACAATCGCGTCTTCATCCGGGGTATCCGCAGCGTCACGACGGGGCTAGCGGACGCCATCCCCGTCCTGGTCGACAGCCTTGGACAGCTGGGAACGGCGAGCTCTTCGCGGTCGGTCAAACAGGACATAGGCGCGGTCGGGAGCCTGTCGAAACGACTGCTGGATCTGCGTCCGGTCGCATTCCGCTACCGCAAGCACGCCGAGATCGACCCGGATGGGCCGCGGCAGTTCGGGCTCATCGCCGAAGAGGTGGCGGAGGTCTTTCCGGACCTCGTCGTCTGGGGTTCGGATGGCAAGCCGGAGACGGTCAAGTACCACCTGCTCTCCTCGCTGCTCCTGAGCGAGGTCCAGAGGCAGCATCGGTGGATCGCGATCCAGGGCTGGCTTCTTGCTCTCCTTTTCGCGGGAGGCCTGATGGTGTTCAGGAGGAGGACGACATGAGGCTGATCCTGCTATTGCTCGTGAGCGTTGCCCTCGTAGGGTGCGGCGAAGGAGACGGCGTACAAGAGGCCGCCGAGAGTTCGTCGCGCAGCGATCTCCGAGACTCGAAGAAGGAGGCCTGCAGCCTCCTCACCCTCGCGGAGGTCACGGCGGCGGTGGGCAACCCGGTAGCAGACGGCAAGAGCATGGGGACCCGCCAGTGCACCTGGGACAGCGAAGAACTCGAGGAGACCAGCTTCGGGCTGCTCACGATGCTTCCGCAACCGGGGTCACGGCCGGCGATGGATGTCTGCGACGACCTGCGTTCGGGAGCCGCCGGGATGCCGGGGGGCATCACCGACATGGATGGGCCCGGCGATCGCGCGTGGTGGAACTTCACCTCGGCGCCGATGCTCAAGAGCGGCCAGTTGACCTCCTGCTCCGAGCGAGGGGTCCTGATCCTGAACCTGACCGGTGGCGCCGGCGAGGAGCGGATGCTCGCCGCGGCGCGATCGCTCGCCCAGAAGCTCCTCAGCCGGATCTAGGAGCCGAGAGCCTCTGCCATGTCATCTGGACGGATCACTCTGGCCTGCCTGGTTTGGGCGATGGTCGGTGCAGGCGCCGACGGCGCCGCCTTCTTGGTCGACAACACCACGATCGACCTCGGCGATCTCACGCCGGGTGACGGTCTCTGCGAGTGGGCGACCTTTCCGCCGCCTGGAGACCGCTGCACCCTGCGGGCCGCGATTCAAGAGGCCAACGCTCTGGTGGGCCCCGACCTGATCATCGTTCCGGCGGCGGCGGTCATCGAGCTGACTCTCGAGGGTCGCGGCGACGATCAGGGTGAGAGCGGCGACCTCGACATTCTCGATGACGTCACGATCACCTCCCTCGCGATCCCGGAAGCGCGACCCGTGGTCGACGCCAACGGCATCGATCGAGTGTTCGACATCCACCCCGGTGTCGAGGCTGCGATCGCCAACCTGGTGATCACCGGGGGCTCGAGTCTGCTGATGGACGACTGCCAGGGGGGCGGGATCTTCGTCCGGGAGTTCCTGAACATCGATGCCAGTCTCGAGCTTTCCGGCGTTGTGCTGGTCGGAAACGAGGCCAATCTCGGTGGCGGGCTCGCCGTCCAGGGCTTGACGCCCGCACCAGCGTCACAGGTGATGGTGTCGGAGTCGACCTTCGCGGAGAACCAGGTTTGGGAGTCGGGATTCTCGTGTGATGGGAGCGGAGCCGGCCGAGGGGGCGGGGCCTGGCTCCAGGCGGGAACGCTCGTCGTCGAGTCCAGCACCGTCCGCGACAATCGGGCACGCCTCGTCGGTGGGCTCGCGAACGGCGGCGGTACCCTGAGCGTGCGCAACACCACGATCGTCGGCAATGAAGGCGATGGCGTCTGGTCTCAAGCCAGCACCAGCCTCTTCAGCTCGACGATTGTCGACAACGAAGATGTGGGCGTTTCGCTCTACAACAGCGCCTTCGGTCCTGAGCTCATCGCCTGGAACACGATCTTCGGCGACGGTGGCCAGGGGGCTTGCTTCCACTCCGCGGGGACCTGGAGTCTCGCCGGCCATCACAACCTCGACACCGATGGCACCTGCGGACTGAACGTCGCCCTGGGCGATCTGCCGAACGCCGATCCACAACTCGGTGCGCTACAGCTCAACGGCGGGTTTACGCTAACCTTCGTGCCCCAGGTGGGCAGCCCCGCGATCGACCAGGGCGATGGGGCGCAGTGCCTTTCGGCGGATCAGCGCGGTGCTCCACGGCCCCTGGACGGAGATGGTGTGGGCGGTGCTGAATGCGACGTCGGAGCCGTCGAGGTCCTGCCGTGCACCACGACCGCGGACCTCCTGCTCAGTCATCAGATTGTCAGCACCGCCGAGGAGTTCGAGGCCTGCTTCACGGTTACCACCGGGCCGGCGCTCACCGTGGCCAGTGGGGGATATGCGACGCTGCGGGCTCGTGACTGGGTTGCTCTCGCGGATGGAACCGAAGTGGAGTTCGAAGGCGGCCTCGTCATCGAGCTGGACCCGAGCTCCGGATCGGGGATTGTGCTGCCATGAGGGTCCGGCAGTCAGGAGGTGTACTCGTGAGCCGACCTCGCCCGACGTTAGAATCGCCGCATGTATCGCGTGGGTCAGGGCTACGACGTCCATCGCCTGGTCAAGGGACGACCGCTCGTACTGGGCGGCGAGAAGATTGCGTTCGAGCGCGGGCTCGAGGGGCACAGCGACGCCGATGTCTTGCTGCATGCTTTGATGGATGCGCTTCTGGGAGCCGCCGGCCTCGGCGATATCGGCGAGCACTTTCCGGTCGGCGACGATCGGTGGAAAGGCGCCGACAGTGTCGACCTGCTCGAGCGCGTCATGCGAATGGTCGCAGAGGCCGACTGCGCGGTGGTCAACTGCGACATGACGCTGATCGCCCAGGAGCCTCGCATCGGGCCCTATCGCGACAGCATCCGGGCTCGGGTGTCCAACATCCTCGGCCTGTCCGAGGCAGCGGTGGGGCTCAAGGCGTCTACGCACGAGGGACTTGGGTCGCTGGGGCGGGGCGAGGGGATCGCGGCGCTGGCGATCGTCTTGCTCGAAGGGCCGGCGGCGTAGCTGGACTCTTCGCTGGGGGCGAGGACGGGTGCCTGCGCTGCTATCGTTCGCGCGTGCACATCCACGGCTACCATCCGGTCCGCGAGGTGCTTCGCCATCGCCCGCACGAGGTGCGGCAGGTCTGGATCGGCGAGGGCCGCAAAGGCAAGCGACGCTCAGAGATTGAAAGTCTCTGCAAGCGCCACGACGTAGAGCTCAGCTACGCCGCCGAGAACGTGCTCGCGGGGATGGCCGACGGCGTTCATCAGGGATTCGTCGCCGAGGTCGAGGCGCCGCGAAGCGCCGACCGGCCGCGGGCCGATCCCGATCTCATCGTCCTGCTCGAGGACGTCCAGGATCCTCGGAATCTCGGCGCCATCCTCCGGGTGTGCGAGGCGGCCGGGGTCGGCCGCGTGCTGATCCGCGACCGGGGCTCTTCTCCCGTCTCCTCGACCGTTACCAAGACTTCCGCTGGCGCCACTGAGTGGCTCGCTACCGAGCGCATCACCAATACGGCGTCGACCCTGCGGAGCCTCAAGAAGCGGGGCTACTGGATCTACGGTGCCGAGGCCTCCGGAGAGGAACCCTGGAGCGTCGACCTGACCGGCAAGGTGGTGCTGTGTCTGGGCGGCGAGGAGAAGGGCCTACGGCGGCTGACGCGAGAGCTCTGCGATCGGCTCGTGGGGCTGCCCATGCGCGGCAACGTCGAATCGCTCAACGTCTCGACCGCGACCGCGGGTCTTTTGTACGAGGCCGTGCGGCAACGCACGGGGTAGGGAGGGGCTCGCCTCTTCCGGGTTCGTAGGGGCGGGGCTTGCCCCCTCCCAGGTTCGTGGGGGCGGGGCTTGTCGACTCCCAGGCTAGTAGGGGCGGGGCTTTCCGCCTCCCAGTTTCGTAGGGGCGGGGCTTGCCCCCGCCCGGAGAAGAGGAGGTTTGAGATGCGTAGGATCACTATTCTTCAGATCGCTTTGTTCGGTTGCCTGACTCTTGTGGCGCCGGTTGGAGCCACCGACGCCGACGACGAGAGTGCCGTCCGCGACGCAGTCGCGAGGGCCACCCGTCTTGTCACGGCGTGCGACATGGACGACTACGAGCGGGAATGGCACAAAGACGCCACGATCTTCATCTCTAGCGGTGATCCCTTGATGCCCATCTCGACCTACCTGGAGACCTGGCGGGGTGTCTGTGCGGCCGGAGGCGGCATCGTCATCGAAGACCAACAGATGGAGATCGATGTGCATGGCGACATCGCTCTGTCGACCGGGACCATGGACTACAGCTTCAAGGGTCCCGACGGTTCCACACATTCGGGGACCAACCGGTTCACGACCGTCCTCAAGAAAGAGAGCGGCTCGTGGAAGATGATCCACGCCCATGGCTCCGAGCTCGGGGCCCACACCGTTCACGAGGACTAGGCGCTGGGGGCTTGCCCCCTCTGTGGCCGGCCCGTATTCTCGCCGCTGGCCGGCATAGCTCAGTGGCTAGAGCAGCTGACTTGTAATCAGCAGGTCGTCGGTTCGATCCCGACTGCCGGCTCCATCTTGTGATCTAGCCAAGCCCTTTTATAGCAGCATTTAGATAGCTGCTTGTTCTCCTGGTCGAGGGAGCCGACGAAGTGTGGGTTGTGCTTGTGGCACACTCATGGCACAATCGAGGCCAACGAACGACCGGATTCGCCAACCAGGAGGCAGCGATGGCGACAATCCAGAAGCGGCTCTCGAAGGCCCGAAAGGTGAGCTATCGAGCCATGGTGCGGCTCCGAGGCTTCCCTGCGCAGTCCGCGACCTTTGCGCGCAAGACGGACGCGAAGGACTGGGCAGATCGGACCGAGACGGCGATCAAAGAGCGACGACACTTCAAGACCATCGAGGCGACCAAGCACACCGTTGGAGAGCTGATCGACCGCTACGTAAGTGAGGTAGTGCCGCACAAGTCCGAGGGTCAGCGCCGTGACTACAAACGCATGCTCAAGTGGTGGCATGCGCGACTGGGGCCCTACGTCTTGGCTGACGTGACATCGGCGCTGGTTGTAGAAGCGAGAAGCCAGCTGCTGAGTGAGCCGACGAACCTGGGACGAAAGCGCTCCGCAGCGACAGCCAATCGGTATCTCGCCGCTGTGTCTCACGTCTTCACGATGGCGGTTCGAGAGTGGGGCTGGATGGAGCAGAATCCAGTGCGCAACATCTCGAGGCTGCGGGAGCCCAGGGGGAGAGTTCGATTCCTGGACGACGAAGAGCGCGAGAGACTCTTAGCTGCTTGCCAACGTGCTAGCGATGATCGCCTCTATACCCTTGTCATCCTGGCTCTCGCCACAGGGGCCCGCCAGGGAGAGCTCCTTGGCCTTCGGTGGCCTGACGTCGATTGGGAGCGTTGTATGGCGTTCGTCCACGAAACGAAGAACAACGAGCGCAGGGCACTGCCGCTGACGGGCACGGCGCTCGAGGTCCTGCGAGAGCGATCTAGGGTCCGACGCGTGGACACCGACCTCGTCTTCGCGAACCAGGGTGGGAGAGCTATGTTTCCCAGGAGCCCGTGGGAGAGAGCCCTGGAGGCCGCTCAGATCGAAGATTTCCGCTTCCACGATCTCCGGCACACCGCAGCCTCATACTTGGCTATGTCCGGGGCCACGCTGGCCGAGATCGCCGAGATCCTCGGCCACAAGACCCTGGCGATGGTCAAGCGCTATGCGCACTTGACCGAGCAGCACACGAGTGCGGTTGTGGCGAGGATGAACGAGCGGTTCCTGGGAGGAGCGAGTTGAGTAGGAAAGAGCCAGACTTCGGGTTGCTCGAGAAGAACCTACCTACCCACGACGTGCTGTTCGCGGCGTGGCGGGTGGAGCGCGAGCGCATCGAGGAATGGCGGGCAAGCCCGTCTCGCGAGTCGGGATTCCCCAAGCGGTTGGAAGGCCAGGAGGCCTCGCTTTGGCTTCTCAACCACTTTGTTGGCGAGGTGAAGGCGGGCCGTACGCCGCCCCGAGAACTGCTGGATTGGCTGGGTGAGCGCCTAGAGCGGATAGTTGGGGGCGAGAACTGTGGGCGGGCATTGGGGCTTACCAAGCCCCGGCATCGGCCTCCATCGCCAGCCACGGCTAAGCGGTATTCTGAGATTCGAAGCGCCTTTAGGACGCGCAGGCGAAAAGTGAAGAAGAGCCCGCGGAAAGAGCACTACGTAGAAACGCTGAGGGCAGTGGGAGAGAAGTGGAACGTTTCGCGCGCCACGGTAGAGAGAGCGTTGAGGTCGCAAGTGGGAGCGGGTGAATTGAGCTTCCCGCTTCTTGTTTGCTTCTACGAACTACTTAGCAGACACCCTGCCTCCGACCCTCAGTAAGTCGCGGCACTTCCTGACGTTACATCGGCGCGCAACGAACGCAATCATTCCCCGTAGCCGCGATCAAGCGGTTGCTACTCGGAGTGATTGCCAATGCTCGACTACCAACACCTTAGAACCCTCAAGCAACTGGCCGACGCTCCAGGCTCACCGTTCTCGGAGCAGTCTCTGAGATGGCTGGTCTTTAGGGCCAAGGAGAACGGCCTTGAGAAGGCCATCGTTCGCGTGGGGCGGCGAGTCTATGTGGACGTAGGCGCTTTCAATGAGTGGCTGGAGGAGGGGCGCGGTGGTCAGGAGCCACACCCGAGGGAAGAGCCGTGACCATCTCGCCAGAACTTGACGCGGCCGCCCAAGCAGCGCTCTCCGAGATCAAGGAGATGGAGGCCGGACTAGCTGACCGTCAGGCTCTAGCAAAGCTGGCACGGACCTGCGGGGCTCTCACAGCCCCTGAGCTTGCCGCCCTCGAGCTTCCCGAGCCTAGCCCCGTTGTTGACGGTCTGATCTACCCGGGCCTCAGTCTCCTCGCAGGTAAGCCGAAGCTAGGCAAGAGCTTCTGGGCTCTGAATGTCGCGCTCGGAGTAGCTTCTGGGGGGCCAGTGCTAGGCGAGCTCGAATGCAGCGCCGGCGAGGTTCTCTATCTTGCGCTGGAGGACGGGCCTAGGAGGCTCAAGACGAGGCAGGCTGTCCTCCTCGCCGGAGATGACCCGCCCCCCGGGTTGATCTTTGCTACCGACTGGCCCCGGCTCGATGACGGGGGCCTGGATCAGCTCGCGACCTGGCTCCAAGCGAGACCGATGATGCGTCTCTTGTTCGTTGACACGTTGGCTCGAGTGAGAGCTCCGGCCAGCAAAGGAACTCAGTATGAGCTCGACTACAACGCCCTAGCCGACCTGCAGAGTCTCGCTAATGAGAACAGCGCGGCCATCGTTACTGTCACCCACACTCGAGAGGCTGAGGCAGACGACTTTATCGACAAGGTCTCGGGCACGGCCGGACTGACCGGAGCCGCAGATGCAGTACTGGTCATGAGCAGAAGCCGTGGAGAGGCAGATGCGCGGCTCCAGCTTGTGGGGCGAGATCTGGAGGAAAGGGATCTCGCCTTGGACTTCGACAAGAAGACCGGGCTTTGGACCATTCTGGGTGAAGGTGACGAGTTCCGCCTCAGCAAGGAGCGCAAGGACATCCTGGACTATCTCAAGGCTATTCGTCCGGAGTCTGCTTGGCCGAGGGAGATCGCTGAGGGCACGGGCAAGCCAGACAAGACCGGCTCGATCAAGCACCTGCTCGCGAAGCTCACAAAGGCAGGGCTTGTTGCTCGCGGCGATCGTGGCTACTACGCAGAAGAGGACTGAGCGGTGAATCGAGCAGCGCGTATCTTGGAGCGAGTCGAGGAGTCAGGCGGGCGCGTGCGAGTCAGAAACGGTCGGCTCGAGATCGACCGGGAAGAGGCAATTCCGAGCAACGTCCTCCGGCTCGTAGAGCGATTCAGGGAAGACATCCTCCGAAACACCGTTCACTCCGTTCACTCCATTCACTCAGTCAATGAATACCTACCTATTGCGGGTAGGGAGAGTGAACGGAGGGTGAATGAAGGTGAACGGGAACCAGTTTCCAGAGTGAACGGGGTGAATGGGCTGGTTCGGGATCGTTCACCGAAAAACTCCAATGATCATGGGAGGAGTGAACAGGGTGAACGGAGTGAACGCACTTCCGGGGAAGACTCGCTGTCACTCGACGGTGTGTGGTCCCCTGAGTCCGTGGACTGTGTGCGCCGCTTTGACCAGCCACATGCGCGCCTCTTCCCGCTAATCGGACGCGAGGTGATGACTCCAAGCGGACCGGGGAGGTTGCTGCAAGTCGCGGAACGGGCTGTAGCCGTCCACTTGGTCGGTGACGCCAAGACCACGTATTTGGCGTGGCACGTGATTAGACCTCGAACGAGAGCAGGCGAAACGAAGCGCGGTCCCGACTCGCCATATCCGCCGATCACCTTGAAGCACTTGCCAACAAGCGTGACCGACCTCACGCGTTCCTCAGGTACAGACCAGGACGATGATTGACCGCCGCCGGGCCTGCCCGTTCCCCTTCCTAGCGAGCCTTCCCTGATGGCCCGCCGCTGCACCATCTGTCGCCACCCCCAGCGAGCCGCCATTGAGCTGGATCTAGCCAACGGTTTGAGCCTCCGGGACACAGCGAAGCGCCATGGCGTGTCGAGCAGTGCTGTCTTTAGGCACGGCAAGGAGCACCTGGGCGAGGGCCCAGGGATCTCCGCCGTCATCGATGAACATCGGGAGCGCATCGAGGTCCTGGAGGAGCGAGCCTGCAGCCAGGAGGAGCTTCAGGAGAGGCTGACCAAGTTGGCCCTACAGACAGCTGAGGAGCTGCAGCGGTTGAAGGATGTGTTCAGGCGGTGACCGGCCTCCGCACCCACTTCGTTACAATCTGGGGTTCTGCAGCAGAGCTAGGTCACCGCTGCGCGCGCTGTGGACGTGCCAGTGCGCGCGAGCAAGGAGAGATGACGACTGACTAGTAGTGGAAGCAACCCGCCGAGCTGGATTAGCGCAGTCCAGACTCCAGCCTTTGTCTTCGACGAAGCAGTCATCCGATCCTGCATAGACGCAGCGGTCCGAGTGGCGGGGGGCGCTGGCGCAAGACTGCTCTACAGCTTGAAGGCTGCGGCTCGACGCGAGATTCTTGAAACCGTTGGACCATACGTTGACGGCTTTGCAGTCAGCTCTGTATTCGAGGCGCACCTTGCGGCCTCGACGGCGCTTGAGCAACAGAGCATCCATCTCACAAGTCCTGGGCTCACCGCATCAGAGCTCGGCGAACTCGACGGATCGATCAGCCACGTTTCTTTCAACTCTCTAGGGCAGCACGGTCGTCTGAAGGACCTGTGCAACGAGTCCGTGAGCCTTGGCCTTCGAGTGAATCCTGCGATCTCTTTGATCACCGATCGTCGATACGACCCATGCGGGCCGCACTCGAAGCTCGGTGTCCCCCTGAGTGAGCTTGAGGAAGCCCTTCGTCGGGACCCCGAGCTCGTTCGGTCGATCCAAGGTCTGCACTTCCACACCAACTGCGAGGCGACCACCTGTGAAGGGCTGCTGGCGACAGTCCAGGCCGTGGTTACCGCGGTACCCGAGCTCGTCGAGCAGGCTGCGTGGGTGAACCTCGGCGGCGGGTACCTCTTCGCCGAGATCTCAGATCCTAGTGAGTTGCTCCTAGCCGTGGACGTTCTGAGGAACGCAGGCTGTCCGGAGGTCTTCATAGAACCTGGGGCAGCGATTGTCCAACGCGGCGGCTACCTCGTGACAGAGGTCGTCGACATCATCCAGCGTGACGGGAGGCGGATCGCAGTGCTCGACGCCTCGACGGGAAACTGGCCAGAGGTCTTCGAGTACCAGTTCGAGCCTGAGCTTCGAGAACATGTCGAGGGCGGTCGCTTCGAGTACGTCCTAGCTGGCCGGAGCTGCCTAGCTGGCGATCTCTTCGGCGTGTACGCGCTAGAGCAGCCCCTTCACCTCGGCTCCCGGGTGGTGTTTGAGCACGCCGGTGCGTACTCGTTTGTCAAGGCCAACTACTTCAATGGCCTCAATCTCCCGAATGTGTACTGGCTTGCTGAAACTGGGGACCTCCAGTTAGCTCAGCGATTCCAGTTTGAAGAATTTGCAGCTAGAAACGGAGCCGTAAGCCATGTTCCTATCTGAACTAAGCCTAGACATCCCCGTGCCACCAGTCGGTGTCGGGCTTCTAGAGCACTTCGAAGCCGAGGTGGCGAAGCGCCTGCCTGACGGTGTGATTCCAATCAGATTCGTGGTCACCGAAAGCACCCAGGAGGGATTTCGTGCCGAGATCGGTGTGATGAGTCAGCTTGCCGACGGCTTCGGTGAACCAGAGTCAGTCTTCCGCTTCGTGCGGCGACCAAGTGCTGGCGCGCTCAGCGACTTCAATGTCGCCCTAGTGGTTCCCACGGGCATAGGAGCTGAGATCGGTGGGCACGCAGGTGATGCGGGGCCTGTCGTAAGACTCCTCGGGGCCATCTGCGACAACGTGATTACTCATCCAAACGTAGTGAACGCGTCCGACGTTAATGAAATCCCCGAGAACGGTCTCTATGTGGAGGGCAGCGTGCTGTCCCGTCTCCTTATGGGGACTGTAGGCTTAGTGCCGGTAAGAGCGAACCGAGTCCTGGCTGTTATCGACACGCATCCGGATGAGCTGTTCGTCAATGCGGCTGTCAACACCATCAACGCCGCTCGAGCCACCTATGGACTCGACTGCACAGAGGTGGTCCAGCTAGATCCGCCAATGAGAATGAGTGCGAGTTGGGCTGATTCCGGGCGAGCGTCCGGAAGGATCGAGGGCCTCGAGCGCCTGTGCAGGGTGCTAGCTGAGCGCATTACTGAGTACGACGCGATCGCCATCTCCTCGGTGATCAATGTGCCATCTGAGTATCACTACAGCTACTTTGAAATGGCAGGTGAGATGGTGAATCCGTGGGGTGGCGTTGAGGCTCTTCTAACCCATACAATTTCGAGCCTCTTCGATGCACCGTCTGCACACTCACCTATGTTCGAATCGCGAGAAGTCTCGGACTTTGACCCAGGAGTAGTCGACCCTAGGATGGCTGCAGAGGCGATCTCGCTGAGCTTCTTTCAGTGTGTGCTAAAGGGACTTCTGCGTGCTCCGCGGGTGACGACGAGCGAGAGCGAAATGAACAAACCCGGTGTCGTCACAGCCTCGGATCTGGCAGCCCTCGTGATCCCAGATGGCTGTCTCGGCTTACCAACACTAGGGGCGCTTGAGCAGGGAATACCGGTGATTGCGGTGCGTGAGAACAGGAATCTGATGCGAAACGAACTGGGAGGGCTTCCGTGGGGCGCCGGAGGACTCCACCGTGTCGACAACTACTGGGAGGCAGCTGGTGTCCTGGCGGCGATCAAGTCTGGCGTCGCCGCTGGCTCTGTACGTCGACCACTTCGTCAATCCATCGCTGGGCGGCCGTGCCAAGCAGAAGATCCTGTATCTGGGCCGGCGACTTCATCTTCTCTGTCCAACAGAGACGCTGCTCGGCCGCGAGTGGTTCGCAACTAGCAGTCCAGGCGCTCAGTCGTTGGCCACGTAGTCGCCGAGGCCGTAGACTTTGAAGAAGTAGCGGGCAAACCCCGCATACTTCCGCGTCGCCGAGGTCCACTGCCTGATGATCTCAGATGCTTTGGCCTCGAAGAGCTCGTCGCCGCGCGCCTTAGCAATCAGGAGGGATTCAGCCGCCGCGCGTATCTGAGGAAGTCGCGAGGCTCGACCGTCCCTCCCGGCGACCTCTCCTCGGTTCAGCCCGAGTATTCTCCAGGATCTTTCGCCTCGCCCTTCAATGTCTGATCCTCTGATCATTACGAAGAGCACCTTGCCACAGGGGAGCTGGTTGTCCCCCTGCCAGTTGTACTCGAAGAACTGCTCAGGATCCTCTACCAGGGGGTTTATGAGGATAGGCTCCTCTTCGTCTAGCTCCGGACCCGGTTTCCAAGCCCGCTTGTCCTCATTGATCAGTGGAAAGTTGTTCTTCTTGTGCTCCTGATTGCAGCCACGGCATGAGAAGAGAAGATTGGCCGGCTCATAGGCAAGCCACCAGTAGCCCGGATGCCCCTCTACGTCAGTGACCGTGCACTTTGGACGGAAGTGCTCGACGTCGGACTCCCTCTTTAGATCTCGTTTTCTTTCACAGTAGCAACACTTCGTGCTTTGCGATTCCCGAAGCCACCGTCGGAAGGCATCATCAAGCCACAGTGGTGGGAAGTCCCTACTCCGCAGCTTGTTGCTATCGGCGAGCTTCTCGACTTTCTTGAGCGCGTCGTCGACCGCTGTCGGGTCTATCTCGACCTGGGGGTCAGACAGTCTTTCTATCCTGATCACTTGCCGCCGTCAGCCGCGTCGATACGTTCCCTGAGTTCATCTATCGCCTTCAGAAGGTCGTGCTCTAGCTGCCTGTCCTCGACGGTCTCGGCGGCACCAGGTATCGAGTCAGTCAGGCGCGACCGAAGTGCTTCGACCTTGTCGGGGTCTGCATCCGGGTCAAGCAAGAGCTGTCGGTATTCCTCAAGCTCCGCCTCCGTTAGCACGGGAACTGTACTTGGCAAGCCGAATGCCTCCGAAGTGAGGAGTTGATCGGCCCGCAGGCCTTTGGGCAGAGAAAGGGGCTTTCGCTGCACGCCACCGCCTTCTCTCGCAAGAGCGATCAGCTGACACTCGTCTTCTCCAAGGTCAGCGGTTCCACCTGCACAGAGGGGCGAGTGAGTCGTGGTGATGAACTGCATCTTGGGGAACTGTCTATGGAGTTTCAGGAGGAGCTCTCTCTGCCAGCGAGGGTGAAGGTGCTGTTCGAGTTCGTCGAGAAGTACGATGCCGCTCATTGTCTCTGGCTCGAGATGCCGCTTGTCGAACAGCATTCGCCAGGAGACCAGGTCGAGGACCCAAGTTGTAGTTGCCTTGTGACCATCGGCATGATCTGACAACGACACTGAGAAGTCAGGCCGCGAGATGTGGATCCCTGTCGAGGTCAACTCAATACTCTCGCTTTCGTCCAGCAGGAGCACCTCGTGAAGAAGATCCTGGATTCTCTTGTCTAGGACCTCCTTGCTTGTCTCGGGATCTTCCGCCGCTTGAGCAAGTAGTCTTCGCCACACAAGCTCGGGTCCTTGGAGCGCTTCGTCGTAGCGAAAAAGCGTATACGCGGCATCGATGTTGCGATATTCCTCGTAGTCTTCGCCTCCTTGGATGTCGCGACCCGCTCCGTAGCCGACCACGAATAGCTCCCCCCACGGGAAAGAGTCGAACTCAATCTCTGTCTCCTTAGTTAGCTCGTCCAAGGGAGCTCGATAGAGCTTCTGACTCACGTGTTCGCCGGTTCTCTCGACGCGGTGCAGAGTCGTCTCTACTGTCCAGGTCTCTCCGGATGAACTAAGTAGCTCTACGCGAATCACGCCGTCTTGTTGGTCATCCGACCGTCTTGTCAGACCGCCTTTCAGCTCTCGCACCAATCCGGCTGCGCTTGACTCATCGCACAGACCGACCGCAATGCTGCGGAGGAGGGTACTCTTGCCGGTGGCGTTGTCACCGACGAACACTGTCCAAGAGAGCGGCTTGCCGCTGGCGCTTGAAAACGAGATGTCGAGATCGTCGAAAAGCCGGATGTTCGACAGGATGATACGCGTCAAGTACAAGAATCAGTCTCCAGTTGGGTAGGTGCTTCCCTCTCGCGCCGCCTATCAGGTCAAGGAATAGAAGAAACCAGCTCTACGACCAGGTCCTCTTGAACCGCGCCAAAACGCTGCTGACCTTCCAGCGGTTCGCACGCGGCGCCTCGAACGCAAACAACATCGACGTCCGTCTCCCATAGCCCTGGCAGCTGTGCGAGTGACACGCTCCCGGCCACCCAGGCTTCCTTGCCAAGGTCATGGAGAGCAGTGCTGAACTGGGCTATTTGATCGAGCGAGTAGTAGTCGAGAAGGCCCTTGCCGATGTTCTTGTGATAGGTGTCAACCAGCAGGCCATCCGCATCGATCTCCTCAACGAGTGCGGGGCCATCCTCGAACGGGTCGAAAGAAAGCGCAAACTCCTCTTCTGGAAAGACCGCGGGGTAGACACCCTTCTCCGGAAACCACTCCCTGACGGTGCGCACGAGACTGCGCCCGAGGTAGCTTGCAGCCCTAGGGTCTAGGCCGGCTAGTCCGCACTTGACCAGGTCGGCACCCGCAAGTGCGATTCCAAGCGCAGCCTGGCAGGCAGTACTGCGAACCGGCTGGTCCTCACCGATGTTGGTAGACACGGCCACACCGTCGAAACCCTGGTCGGCGAGCTGCTCTTTGACCGCTTGAACGTTGAACGGATACGGCGTGCCCAGAGCAGAGCCTGGATACTCGACATCTGCGATATGTGCACCGCCTCGGGCGGCCGCTAGAGCCTCGCTGGGCCCACGTACACTGACGAGAAGTCGTTGCACCGACACTCGCTCCCTCTAGTTATGGTGTGGCCGTCTTCTTGTTGGGAGATTCTATGGCATCCGGTATGCGATCTGATTGTTTGGGAGCTTTCTGGTCCGAGGTCCTCTCTCAGGCGCCTCCAGCCTGCCATCTGTGTCCACATGCGACGCAGTAGACATCTAGCTTGCTCCTGCCATGCAGCCCCCAGAGGACCCCTCCAGGGATCATCACGAAACCAGCTGCGAGCCCGGCCGCGGCTTTACCCATGCTAAAGCCTCTCTTGTGCGTAGCAATCTGGTCACTCCGACACTTTGGGCAGCGTACCTGTATCGGTTCAGCTTCTGGCGGTGTTGATTGCCGAGGCTTCTCCGTGATTGTGTGGACCGGCTCGCCGTTTTCCGGCATCCAGTCGAGACCACGCCGTGCCTCGGGGGGCGGCAACTCGGATCTCCTGGCCGGCTTGAGTCCGGCGACTGCTACGACGACGATCACCACGATCGCGATCGCCACGATGATCAACACGATCTCCATCTTTCACCTCACCTGACTGGAGCACGGGTTACACCGCACCTCGTCGCTTGCGCCCGGTCTTCCGCTGAACCGACTCAGCCTCCTCGCACTCGGTCAACACTACTGAAGAGCTCGTTCAGCGACAACTCAGACTGATCCATTCTCGGGGCTAGGTCGATGAAACTCTGTCGTGACTCCCCCTGACCAGCCGAACACGAGCGGCCCTCCTGGGTCAGCGGGATTCGCTCTCGTGTGTAGCCCGCGGAGTGAGACATACCGGACTGGGTCGCCAAAGCGGCGGCCTAGTCCCGAGCCCACTGCTAGGGAAGGCCAGTGATGAGAACGACAACCTGCGACGGCCCCGCACCAAGAGCCTCCCTAGTTCGTGACTTCTTGAGTGCCTAAGCTCAGGCTCCGGGCCCACTGCCCGAAGGACGGCACTCAAGATCGAAGACGTCGGAGAGGTAGGCGTTGAAGTCGCCTGACCAAATCCACTCTTCTGAGGCGAGCACCGGATCTTCATCGACCTTTGCGATGTGCATACGTCTCTCAAGAGGCAAAGGAAGGACACTCTCCAAGCTGAAATAGAAGCGGTAGAAAGCAATGGCAGCGCCACCCCCCTCGTGCCGCCAGATTGCCCAGTAGTCGATAATGAAGGAAGCGTCATCGATTCGGATCAAGTCCAGATCCTCAGTCTCGAAGGTCCAGTTGGTGCCAAGGTTGTCCCGCTTTCTCGCCGCTTCCAAATGCGCCTCTAGACTTGCACCAGACCGCCTCCCATCCCGTTCCTCAGCGACAGACCAGATATTCCAGTACCACTCGTAGATGCCGTCATATGCAAGCCGCTCGGTCCGCTCAATGGCGCAACCCCACCCGGCAAGCAAACATGCCAGCAGAGTCAGACCCTGGCGTGACGGCGCGTTAGGCATAACCCTCTCCTCTGTCTGGTGGATCGTGGAACGAAAACGCGGTCTTGGCCTTGGCGATTCATCTCAATGTACCAGCATGCCGTAATTCTGTAAGTCTGGAATAGCTAGCCTGCCTTCCGCATGACCGAGGAACGGGCTCGCGCTGAAGGACCACTGACCAAGACTGGCGTCAAGAAGACGATCTGGCTGCACCGCGATGAAGCTGAGGTGCTCAGACGGAGAGCGTTTGAGGAGCGGCGCTCGGAGGCGTCCCTGATCCGCGAGGCTCTACGTAGGCTCTTGGAGATCGAGGACTAGGGCCCGTGCTGTCGGCCGCAGACCTCCGATCAAGGAAGACTAACTCGCCCGGTGTCTCTGTGGCTCTCCGGAAACTTCGTCTGCGAGTCTGCCAGTAGCAAGGTCAGCACCTGCACGGGCCCAGCCCCCAGGGCCACCAATTCTTCGGCCAGCCCCTGACTGATGAGCCCCCGCTTAACGCCAATCTCCAGCAAGCGTCGCGTTACCCACTCGAGGTAATGCTCCAGGGGCTTGGCGGAGACGAAGGTCGACCTGACGCCACGAGCTGCATGACCCCGAGGCTGTCGTCGGCTGAAGCCAGCTCGGCGAAGCGATTCGTAGGCAGCCTTATCGGCGCACACGACTGCCCCGGGTCGAAAATGGCTCCATGCCGGCCAATCGCCCCTAGCGTCTGCGCGCCCGCTTATCTCCTCCCAGAGTCACCGTGCCTCGTGCTTCCAGAAGGAAGCCGTCCCAGAATGCCGTGATTGTCAAGTCAGCCTTTCCCCGGGTTCTTCCGGTTCGCTCGACGAGCAAGTCGTAGACCGCCTCTTGATCGAAGCGCAGCTGCATCACTTGGCCCTGGGGAATGGCCGACAGAGGCGCCAGTTCGCTCAATAGAAGGATCGAGCTGGGCTCGACCAACTCCGGCGAGAAGCCTTCCGGTAGTGCAAGGCGCACTAGGAGGGACTGGGCGCTGGGTGAGCGTATTCGTCGAGGCCTAGTCTGAAGGGCCCCCTGAAGCACACCGCTGACGAAAGTGGGGCCCACCACTTCGTCCACTGTTCCGTCTCCGTTGCGGTCTACACGCAACTGGAGGTCCACGGAAGGATCTCCCACCGTGAGCGAAGCCAAACCGCTGGGGTTGATGCTCACACTCCGGAACTCGAAGACTCTTGATTCGTCTTCAATGCTGTCGATGTAGGTGAAGTCGAAGGTGTCTCCAGAGGCTTCCGGGGTCCCCTCGAGTACAACCTCGTAGGTGGAACCCACACCCCCGACTACCAAGGCCGTCTTCTCCAAGTCGCCGTAGGAGAAGGGCAGGGCTGGATCGCTCAGACCCGAGACCGGTGTGCCATCCGCATCGATGGAAAGAACGGAACCTCCCTCGTCGACGATCGTCAGCGTGACAGGTGAGAAGACCCAAAACTGGTGAATGATCCTCGAGAGCCAGCGCTCGGCACTCCAATCCAGGCTGCTTGGCAGGAGTTCCTCGATCGTTGCGATAGCATCCCGCGCTGCCTCAGCCCAGTCCTCACCTCGCGCCAAGATGTCGTCATAATACGCGTCGAAGAGAATCTCGAGGCAGTCAAAGGCCGACGAGATCGAAGGAAGTGCGTCACCGCCAAGGAAGACCGCCAAGTCGATGAGCGTTAGAACGCCGCTTACAACCGCGTCTTGGTACTCATCGGCTTTCCAGGACTCGGCCGTTTGGCACCAACTCAAGGCCAGTCCAGTTGCACCAACAATCGGAATCGAGCTAGGCAGCAGAAGGGAGCAACCTATCTCGTTGCTGCAGGCAGCAAACTCCTGGTAGGGATCGGCCCCATTCTCGACGACAACAGTGATTGCAGTTGCAGGGGTGTAGAACTGGGCAGGACCGGAAGGCACCGTGTAGTCCACGAGTGCAGTCCCGTGGGTGTTCACGGTTTCGATGGTAGCTTGAGACCAGCCGGCGACGTCGTCACCGTTGTTCCAGATTAAGGTCCCTACCGTCCAGTTGGTCGACGACATCACTTGGCCAGCCGTGAACTCCGCTCTGAACGCAACGATGATGCTGTACGTTCCTGCTTCCGCGGGCGCAACGAAGCTAATCGGCACGTCTCGCAAGAGACCAGCCACCGGCGTGCCAAACGCTGGCAAGGTGACGTAGCTAGCGGCGTGATCGCCCCAGGTCGGCGTGACCCCCATTGCCATGACGGCGTTGGAGGCCCAATCCGAGTTGATTTCAACCTGTAGTGAACCGTCTACCGGCTCTCCGGCTTCGACGACAACCTCTCGCTGGCTTGATGAAACCGGCTGACCGTTGACCGAGCCAGCGACGAGCAGCAGCGTAGAGGTAGCTCCTGGGTCCTGGGCGGCTAGCGGCTCGGCCCGAGTGGAGAGCGCTGCAAGTGCCGCGATAGAGAGAAGAGCCCTTAGGGCCCGCGCAGTTGAATGAGAAGTGTGCTCAGCCATCATCGGTTGCCCTCCTTCGACACACCGGGTTGCCGCTCACCAAATCTGGAAACAAGGAAACTAGAGTGTGGCTATCACAGCGAGCGCACATAGACAAATGGCTATTCAAAGATGGGCGAGAGTGCACGCACGGCGAGGGGAGCTCTCTCTAGGCCTTTCCCGGGCATTGCCCAAGCTCGGAAACAACCGCTCGCTACAGGGCTGGCGGTGCCCGGCTTGTGTCTCGTCACCTATGGGTTCGCTGCTCAATCAGTCCAGCGAGCAACGCCACCAGGACCTGCTCAGCCTCCGCGCCAAGCAGTACCAACTCCTCGGCCAGCTCGTGATCAATGAGCCCGCGCTCGACGCCGATCTCAAGCAGGCGTCGAGTCACCCACTCAGGGTCACGCTCTAGGGCTCGCTCAAGACGCTTGGCCGAGAATTCATCCCAGGGCATCGGGCAAGAGCGTGGCCGGGCAGGGAGGGCCGGTCAGACCCCTGCTGACGAACCTCGCAACTCGCTCGTCTTGTGTTCTGCAACGATCTTTGTCCCGAACGCGGACAAGCGGTAGCATCCCTCGCCATCGCTGTCAGACGACCAGGAACCGAAGAGACCGACATCGGCCATCTCTCCCAAAGCCCCGAGTATCTCCAGCCGCGACAGCTCAGGCAGTCTCGATCTAATCTCCACTGTTGTTAGCTGTACCGAGTCCTGCTTGGCATACAGAGAGAGTATGGCTAACTGGATGCCCTCAGGCCGATACGCTTGTTGAAGGTCTTTCCTCCGGTTGTACGCCTCTAGCCTTGCCATGCGACTCTCTTGCTCGTCAACAAATCTGTCGAGCTTGTTCAGCAGAGCCACAACCTGACGGTCGCTAGAGTCATCCTTGCTGATCAGGTAGCGTTCTGCGCGGGTCTCGATTCGGCGAACTAGCTCCGAATAGCGTCTGGTTTCTTCATCAGTTGCTCGGTGGATAAGAGTCTTGGAATCTTCAACTTCCTTCTGCAGGGACTGGATCTGCAGTTGGAGACGCCTTATCTCCAGCAATAACTTGACAAAGGTACCTATCGCCACCGTTGCCCCTCCGATGGCGAGAATGGCGGGCCAGATTTCGATGATCACTTCAAGCACTACTATCTCCGGCTCTAGGGCCCGGCTCAGCTCCCAGCGCCATCAAAGCTCCCACGCGCTTACGAAGCGTCGGCCGCCTTTGCCTTGTCGCGAGCAGCCTGTCTGCGAGCCGCTCGGCATCTCGCTCAAGGTGCTTCGCGGAGAACACGTCCCAGGGCATGGGAGCAGCTGAATACCACCAACATTGCGCTGGGAATGCTGGTGGTCCGGGGGCAGGGTTGTTCCAGACAACCGGTGCACGAAGGTCATGTCGCCGGTAGTCCGCATAATCCCACCTATCTCTCCTCCCGATTCGAAGTTGTGCCGCGCCACAATTCCCATAGGCCACGCAGGCCCCACCTCACGCAATATCCTCCTCCGATTACGAAGGCCATACAAAAGAGGAACATCGCTAGTTGTACCAGTCCGCTTCTGCCCTTTGACTGGACAATGTATGCACCAGCACCACTCACGATCAGGAACAGCCCAAGTCCAATGGCACCGAGGAGGAAGAGCACCTCAACCGTCGTCGTGGCGAGCAAGCGGTCCTTCACGGCCTCCGGAAGCATTGAGAGGCCTATGAATACTACGAAGATAAGTACAAGCACTAAGGCGCCAGTCTCGTTGTCCGACGCCTGCTGGTTCTGACCCTGCACCGACGGAGGCACCAAAAGCACGGTCGCCGCAGTGTACGCAGTGACTACACTCAGACTCGACCGCCTCGCAGGCCGAAGTTGGTGCGGGGGCCACAGCTCGCGCATTCTCTAGGCTCCTCCCCTGCGTGGGCCGCCTAACTTGTGATAGGCGGGCCTGTATGACTTCTGTCGACGAGCAACGGTCGCCCAACGGTGCTGACCACGACCACTGGAATCTCTAACCATCACCAGGCTCATCGGTTGGCTTGGATGCTCCATCCAACTACCCTTCGGCAGCCCGGCGATCTTGGGGTCCTTCTGGTTCTAACGCCCGCCCGTGCGAGAAGGAAGCGAGGACCCGTGGCTTTGCGACGCTGGGTTTCCCCAGGTGTGCCCTTGTCGAAGTTGTTGATAGAGAAGTTAGGCGCGGGCCGCAGGACTGTCAAGGAACGTAATGCTCCGGCGGGCCCTCTGCGGACACCCAACCGATCTCGATACCGAACGGTACTTGAATTAGAGAGTCCGTCTAAGAATAGAGGTTCGTTCTCAACCCAGCCGAGAGTAGGAGGAACAGAGTGACTCTGTCTGTGATGACCTGGAACGTAGAGAACCTATTCCCAAAGGGTGCTGGTGATCCACAGGAGGAGATCGATCGGTATCAAGCGAAGCTGGACCTCCTGGCAGGCACGATCACGGTGCTGGCTCCTGATGTGATCGCTTTTCAGGAACTAGGTGCAGGAGCGTTAGCCGACTTGCAGGCTCGGTTGCCCGCTTATGGGGACATGCATGAGGGCGTGCCAGATGGACGGGGCATACGAGTCGGGTTTCTCTCCACCTTGCCGTTTCAGGGCAATGCCGAAGACATCACCGCCTTCACAGGACCCCCGCCGATCGATTCAATAGATGGGCTCGACAACGGAGGCAACGTCACGCAGATTGGTGCGATGGGCCGAGGGGCTGCCAGAGTAACGGTCGGCACCAACGCTGCGAACGTCCAGATAATCACCTGCCATCTGAAGTCGAAGCTCTTGACCTTCCCGGGGGGCTTTTTCTCGACCAACGACGAAGATCTTCGCGCCACAGTCGGTGCGGTGGCCCTGATGAGGAGAACTGCCGAAGCAGCCCAAGTGCGGCTAGCCGTCAACCAGCTTCAGACCAATAACCCCAACGATGGAGTGATCGTGTTGGGCGATCTAAACGATGGACCGGAAGCCGCGACCTCCCAGCTTCTGCTCGGTCCACCGGGTAGCGAGATTGGGACGCTTGGTTTCGATCGACCTGACCAGGGAGATGCCACTCGGTTGTTTAATACCGATGTGCTGATCGCCGAGGAACGCCGGTTCTCCCGGGTCCATCGAGGCGTAGGTGAGCTGCTGGATCAGATCCTTGCGTCAGAGGAGCTGTTTCCTCGCCTCAATGGCGTCAACAGGGACATACCGGCTGTCGACAGCCATGTAGACTTTGCGGATGGGCTGCCTTCGATTTCGAGTAACCCGAATGTCCGAGCTGCTGAAATCGAGCCGGATCATTCGCCCGTGACGGCCGTGTTCGGGGTCTAGGCCCTGAGATTGTGACTCTCGACACCGGCCAGCATGCGTTACGCAAGGTTCCGGAGTCGAGACTCAAGGTCGGAGGCACTGCATCGCCGGGCGGCGTCCCATTGTAGAGCTGGCCCCACGGCGTTAGCAATTTTCAGCACGAGCGACTGGTCGCCCTCTGAATAGCTAGGCGACGGTAGGACCGACGCCAACGTGCGGGCTCGCGGTCGGCGACCGGATCGGCTCATCCCGGCCAGTCCCAGCACGTCGTCGCGCTTGCGAAGGTTCCGCCCTATGAGCAACTCGACGAGAGTCACACCCAACGCGAAAACGTCGGCCGCCGACCCGCATCGCTTCGAGTCGGCGGCTTGTTCAGGCGCCATGTACTTATAGGTACCGAGCCCTTCTTGACCAGTCGCCGTGAGCTGCGGTTCTGGAGCCGACGAAGCTCGGTGAACACCTAGGTCACCCAGCTTCAACGATCGGTTCTCTAGAAATGTATTCGCTGGCTTGATGTCCCTGTGGATGATGCCGTGTGTATGAAGGTGAGCCACGGCTGAACAGAGCTGTAAACCCAGGACAAGGCGCGACTTCAGGCCACGTCTTCGGTCGGGGACTATGCTTTCCAGCGTCGCAGCTCCTCCGTATTCCTCGAGGATTGCGGCGCTGTTCACATGGGCCCAACGCCCGAGCTCCACCTGAAGAGGAGCTACAGCGTAGACGGCGACGACATTCTTGTGAGGAGCCATCTTGGTGCCGAGACGGCCCTCCTCAAGGAATCTGGCGCTGACATCCTCGAGATCGCTTCGTAGGTGAACAAGGTCCGACCGCGGGCTCAGAAGCTTGAGCACGAACCCCTTCTTTGAACCTCCAAAGTGATCGGCCTGCCGTGCGAGCTTGTTTCGCTCGCGTGTCCGCATCATCGCTGTATGTTTGAGGAAGGTGCTCGCTTGGTTTCTGCTCAAGAGAAAGCAGGAACCAACAGCGCCCCAACCCAGGAGGTTGGTCGGTCGGTGATCGATCAGGCCAGCGTAGCTCTTGTACAAATAGAGGGAGCCCTCGCCGTTGGCTAGTCGCCTGCCAATCTCGCCACGGAGTCTTCCAAGCGGCAGTGGGAGGCTAGTCATGGCCTGATGCTTGGCAACGATGAGCCTGACCGGGGGACCCCCGGAATCGGCCCGTCGTAGCACCTTGCTGGATGATACGACGCGCTATCGAGCTCGAAGGCCACTACTGACAATTCGGTGAGGGCAGGTTGAGCTGGCCTTTTTGTTCACTTTGCGGAGTTCTGCTCTCTTCACAACCTGACGGACACTCGGCTCAAAAGACGACGGGCAGCAGGTCCTGTCTTGATGGGAGTGCTGAGCAGCTAGCTCGGACGCCAAGATCGAAAGGACAAGAAAGGGTTCTTCTAGTCCGTCTAAAGGTCTGAGCAGTCGCTCTTGAGCGCTCATCGTAGCCAGGTGATAGAGAGAGTTCACGAGACCCTGGGGAAAGGAGCCTGAAATGTGGCCAAGGGTGGTGGCACTTAGTCTGGCGCTGCTCGCGCCAGCCGCTACGTTCGCTGAAGTCATTCGGGTGATCTCGTTCAATGTCGAGAGTGGAGGAGCTAGTCCTTACACGATCCAGGACCAGATGCAGGAGCTCGGCGCTGCAGATATCTGGGCGTTCTCTGAGGTCGAGAAGTTCTGGTGGGCGCTGCGTTTCAAGGAGACCGCTGAGGAGGTTGCTGGGCAAGAGTATTACTTCGATTGGGGTACGACAGGTGGAGGCGACCGACTCGTTCTGCTCTACAACACCGACAAGCTGGAGAAGGTAGGCGATCATGCAGAACTCCACGAGATGAACCCATGGGGCCCTGCATTTCAGAGTGTTCACCCGACTTTGCGTCCAAGCACACCATCTTCCTTTGCGACACGGAAAGATATGCAGAGCTGGCAAGAGATGCAGGCTTTGAGATGATCTCCTCTGAGTTGATCCATAGCAAAGGCCGATACCCTCCATCTGAGAAAACATACCAGAGGGAGTTCATCTTCATCGTCTTCCGGAAGCCTTTGACCTGATCAATGGAACTCCACCATTCCAAGACCAGCGATTGACGCTACTAGGAGCAAAGGGCATCGCTACTAGGAGCAGGAGGCTACTAGGGGCTCCTGGCCTTACTACTAGGAGCAAGGACGCTACTAGGAGCAAAGGGCATCGCTACTATTCTGGACCGATGGATTGCTGGTGACCGATAGCACCCCTGACAGCGTCAAGCTCAGAGGGTGCAAGTGAAAGCTGCACAAAAGACGGCCGTGGCTGCGGAAGAGGATAAATGGATAAAC